>OX453274.1:17740959-17768459 GCA_949710005.1 Ricordea florida | reverse complement strand
AATGGATTTTCATGTCCAGAATGCCTGTTCATGAGGTGATTTGTTATGGACAGCCATTTTTCCTCCTTGAGGTCAGGGTCATCATCATCTGTTGACGAGGCACACCAGAACATGTGGTTGACAATGCTCTTCTTCCATTTCTGAACCACAGCACAATCCTTTTTTTTAGAAAGGGCATCAATCTTCTTTCCAGTTCCTAAATAAAATTACAGTTACTAGTGGTTAAAAATTGTGCCAGTTGATTTTAATCCAAATTATATTTCTTTTAAATATTCACCTTTTCCAACATGCCTACCATCCAACCTGTACTTAACTCCAGGCCACCTCTCTCTCATGTATTTTCTTATTTACACATGCCTGTCTGTTATTAAGGTGTTAATGGACAAGCCTTCACCAGTTACGAATGTGAGTGATCTTGCAAGCCCCTCTTTTTCCATAGCACCTGAGTTTTTCACTTCGTTGCTCTAAAGATAAGTATTAATTAAAATGCAGCATTACTTAGCACAAAAATACTTCTATGAGCCCATTTTAAATTTACTCCAGTACAAACCTGTATCAATTGAGAATCTAGGATTCTATTTTGCTCCGCATCCATAAGGGAGTAGGTTCCATACTTAGCTGAATGACTAGGGCTGTCACAGCGACCATCACCTTCCACTATTAATTCCCTCCCTTCAGCTTTGATGTTGTTCAGCAGACTGGAATGTTGCTGTTGGTATGTCCTCTGCACAGCAGTATGTAGATACTTCTTTTGGTGATTCATAAACGTTGAGTTACATATCGTTGGCACATTCATATGTTTCAATATCTTCAGCACCTTTGCTGGGCTTCCACCACCAAAGAGGATTGTAGTTTTTTTTATCTCGCGATCACAAAATTTAATAGTTTTTTTGGGATACCTGTGTCGGGCCAGAATGCATTAGGGGCGGAAAAAGAAGGAAACATGGTCGTCGCCACACTCGAGAAGAGCATTGTTAAAACGCATAAAACACCATGCTGTAAGTGGTTTGTTGTTTCAATTTTGATATTTGTTGTAAGATTTAATAGTTATAAGTTTATTTGTAACTTTTCCTCAGGTTTTACCGCTTTTCTAGACGAATTTTGTAATCAACTAATAAAGTGCGTTGAAACACATTGGAGTTTGCTCGATTCGAGTACAGTAAAACAACATGGAGGCAGCTTTGGAAAAGAAGTCTGAGAGGAGCAAAGCTAAACAAGCTGTCAGCGTGATTGCAAGACGTTTGGCAGGAGCTATTGTTAGAAAAGAAGATGAAGAATATCTTCATGACTTAGTCGTGAGTCTAGAACGAGCCTATGATGATTTCTGTGAAATTGATGATGAATTTCAATCTCGTGTCGCCAGAAGAGTGTGTGGATCACCCTGTTGTTAATCATTTGGACATTGAAGCTTATTCAAAGGCAGTAAAGGATGTTTATGATGCTGCTATGGCAGAGTTTGTAAATATCAAAAGTGCAAGAGCTCAATCTGTTCGAGATGCTGAAATATTGAGCATGAAGTCAATATTAGCAAGAAAAGTTATTCAGCTTGAAAATTTAATTTCCTCTGTTAAAATGAATGTCTCTACAAAGTTTGTGGACACAATGAAAGAAGTTAAGGATGATCTGGATATGCTGATGGATGAATTATGGAGCATGAAGAATAAAATTTCTTTACTTCAAGGTGAGGACGTTGAAATTTGTGGTCAAGTAGGGGAGATAGAGAGAGTTGTTTGTAATCTCACGAGACATACATAAATGTTTGAAGGAGACACAACCAACTACAAAGCCTCTAGATCTGCATCATTATTCAACCCCCTTCAACCAAGATATGTCATCTATTATAACTCCCAATCAGACTTTAGGATCTCATGTCCCAATACAATCATCAACCACTATGACTACCAGTAGTCATGTGAACATTGTAAGTCAGACAAATCTTCAGCCCAGTGCATATCCTACAAGTTATGGTCAACCAATGAATCAAGTGATGTCTAGCTCTCATAGGAACTTTGGATATGGTCAAACAAGTGTTCATTCCAATGTACCCCCTTCAAGTTACAACCCAACTTTCAGTCAAATGTTTTCTACTCCACCAAGGAACAATGTTAGTCAAACAAGTGGTCAGCCAAGTGTACAAACACCAATTCCAATTGTCAGTCATGTCACTACTACTCCTCAAGGGAACATTAGTCATTCAAGTATAATGAAAGATAAAATGGAGCCCACAACTCTCTATCCCTCATCTCCACTGATACCCCCTGCACAGTGGAAATCACCATCTACAACATGAACTACAGGTCACAATAATCCAGGTGTGACCTTTCCTTCAAGTAATAGCAATACAAACATACATGCAGGTGTTAGGAATCCACCAACCTTCAGTCAAGCTTCCTGGGCTCACTGGTCTCCAGGAACGAACTTTTCTTCTAACACTACATCTGATGTAAGGTTGCAGAAAATACCCTTGCCCACATTTTCTGGCATGAGAAAAGATTGGCCAGAATTCAAGGCAGTATGGAAACAACTCGCTGAGAACACCTACACCAACAAGACAGCACTAGCTCATGAATTAAAGAGAAGTGTCAAAGGAGAAGCTAGTGCAAGAATTAAGTCTGTCTATGTAACCAAGCCTTCAGCTTATGACACTATGTGGAGAAAACTACAAGAACACTATGAAGACCCCAGTGCTAGTGTCCAGGCTGCTCTCGACGATTTGGCGAGGTTAAAACCAGTCAAAGAGGAAGATTACAAAGGTCTTGTGTCACTAATTGATGAAGTGGAATGTGCCTATTCACAATTAGAAGAATTGAATCACTTGGAGACTCTCACCATGCGTGACGTTAACTTTGTCAGTAATCTTTTGCCTACTCACTTAAAGCTTGATTGGATTCGAAAGTATCATGATTTGCCTCCTGCTGAGAAGTTGCATCCCTGGGCTTCCTTCATGAAGTTCCTGGATCACGAACGTAAAGCTGTTACTCGACCATCCAAGCCAAGAACAACTGAAGCCTTCAAGAATGCAAGAACACATCACACAGATGTCACAACTACACAACAGCCTCCTAAGCAATTCTACAAATGTGCTTATCCAGCCCACAGAAAAGATGCTGTAAAGCATTCTACAGAAGATTGCAGAGAGTTTCAAAAGTTAGCAATTACAGGGAAGGATGGTAAAATGGAACTGTTGAAAGAAATCAATGCTTGTTTTTTATGTTTTGGAGACCACAAGAGAAGCACATGTCCAAACAAGAAGCCCTGCTCTAAATGTGGCAGTGAACAACACCACATGTTGCAGTGTAAATCAGAGAAACAGAAAAAAGCACCAAAATCAACAATCAGCTCTCATGTTGAAGGAGCTAGTCATGTATCAAATGGCCCATCCCTTGCTTTGTATCCCATTCAACAAGCTAAAGTAATTGGACTAATAAGAAACTTACAGTCTTTTGTGACAGTGGTTCTAGTACAACCTACATTACACATAAGGCTGCCGATAAGATAAAAGCCAAAAGACTAAACAAGTACACTCTTGATGTAACAACTATGGGTAACAATAAAACTACATATGACACTGTCAAATATCAGTTTAATTTGCAAACTGTTACAGGCAAGAAAGTAGACGTCAAAGCCTTTGGAATGGACAAGATAACTGGTCCATTAAGTAAACTAGACACTGACACTGTCTCAGAGCTGTTCCCACAGTTTGATGCACATTGCTTACAAAGAAAGAACACACACGTGGATGTGCTGTTAGGATGTGATTCCTTTGGCCTTCATCCAAAGAAAGAAGAGGCAAAGAGTGGACAGAACCTCAGTGTAATGAGCGGAGAGTTTGGCGTTTGTCTTCAAGGTACTCACCCAAGCTTCAGAGGTAAGACTGTTCTGGATTCAAATCTTGCAAAGACTGTTCACAATTCTGTAATCAAGACAGATGTGAATCACGCTCTTGCACGTGATCATTTTGAATTCCATCCAGCAGTTGTTGATGCTTCAGGAAGTGAGGACAGCCGACAGGAACTCTTTGTGAATATCACTAGTTCAAAAGAAAAGAAACCAAAAGTTGACACTAAAACTGAAAACTTCATTAAAGGCGAGAAACTCGGAAATGTGGTGGGTGTCGTTGCGGCAAGTGCCCAATCACTGGACATACTTACTCGTTTCAAAAACAACAGGAACTGAAACAAATTCAAGAGAACCTTGAGTACGATGAAGAACGACAGTGTTGGATAACAAGCTATCCATGGATCTCAGATCCATTGACATTGCCTGACAACTACAGCGCAGCACATTCTACTCTGAGAAGCACCGAACGCACTCTGAGCAAAGACAAACAGTGGTCAGAGACTTATCAACGACAAATGGAAGACATGGTGAATCGTGATGTAGCTCGGAAGCTTACACGTGAAGAAATCGACAACTGGAAAGGTCCTGTGTTTTATATCTCTCATCTCGCGGTGGTGAACTCTAAGTCACAGTCACTCCAGTTAGGATTGTATTTAACTCAAGTCAAGTATTCCAAGGAGTCTCACTTAACTCCTATCTTGCCAAAGGTCCAGACAGTTACATCAACAATCTACTAGGAATTCTACTTCGATGGAGAGAGGAGCAGACAGCTGTCATAGGTGACATCAAGAAAATGTTCAACTCTGTGCTACTGAAGCCATTGGAGCAGCATTGTCATCGATTCGTTTGGCGAGACTTAGACCACACGCGTGTGAACATGGGTGACAAACTGCTCCAGCCATAAGCGCAGAGGCGCTCTACAAGACTGCAGAATGTTTCAAAGATGAAAGTCCATGTGCAGCGAGCCTTGTAAAGAATTCAAGTTATGTAGATGATCTGATCGACTCATTTCCTTCAAAGCATGAAGCACTCAGCGTCGCCAAAGAGACGGAAACAATTTTGGACAATGGAGGATTCAAGATAAAGTGCTGGCAGTTCAGCGGAGAGCCTTCTCAATGCAGCAGTCTAGAATCTCAGCAAAGTCAAGTGGAACGTCTCGAAACTGAATCAAGCAAAAAACAAGTGACATTGCTGAAAGGAAGTCAAGACAACCTAAGAGTTCTTGGTATCGGATGGGATCCCATGGAAGACACAATAGTTTACGAAGTCAACCTGAATTTCAGCAGGAGGAAGAAATCTGAACATGTAAGTTCTAATTTGCGTCCAGAAGATATCCCTGAGCACATTCCAGAAGTGCTGACGAAGAGAATTGTACTTGGTCAGGTTATGAAGATTTACGACCCATTAGGACTGGTGTGTCCGTTCACACTACGAGGTAAAATCTATCTACGAGAAACGTGGTTATTGAACTTGGGTTGGGATGATCTCCTGCCTGATCATCTACGTAACAAATGGATCCAGTTCTTCAAAGACATGTTTCAATAGGAACAGTTGTACCTGAACCACTGTGTCCAACCTCCAGGAGCTGTTGGTTCACCGTGGCTGATCATTCTAAATGATGGAAGTGACATGGCCTATGGTTTTGCGGCCTACGCCAGATGGCAACTGGAAGATGAGAGTTATCGCTGTCAACTCATCATGGCCAAAAGTCGGATCGCACCGATGATCGAGCTCAGTACACCTCAGATGGAACTCAATGCAGCTGTCCTGTCCAAGAGAGGAAGGAGGGTGATAGAAAGGGAGATGAGATTCCAGTTCGAGAAAGTTCTACAACTGGTCGACTCTGAAACAGTTCTTAGTATGATTAACAAAACCAGTACCAGATTCAAGGTGTATGAAGGAGTCAGAATCGGCGAGATCCAAGCTGCAACAAATGGTGAGATGTCATGCTGGGCTTGGCTACCAGGGAAGAACAACACAGCTGATTGGTTGACGCGTGGACGATCTCCAGCAGAACTCGACAGCGACTCGCAGTGGTGGAATGGCCCTGAAGTACTGAATAAGCCGTTCGAAGAATGGGGACTGAAGTAAGGTCTGCAGCGGGAAGATACTTTACCTGGAGAGAAGAAGCTCTGCAACACTGCTGTTACTGAAGTCAAGACACATACCTCACTCATCGCCTACAAGAAGTTCAGCAACATAAATCGTGTCATATGGGTCATAGCAAGGCTACAAGGTATGGCAAAGAAGAAGTCGTTTGCTGGAGGAAAGAGTTGTGCCATATCAGCTCAAGACTTAAAAGAAGCTGAAAAAATTGTTGTGAAGGACATACAGAAGTCTATCGATCACGACGTTGAAAAGAAGAGTGGTCGGTACCACACACTAAGGCCTGTGCATGACGCAGATGGTCTCTGGGTGGTAGGCAGACGGTTGCGGAACAGCAATGTTATGTCAGCAGATTCAACCCTCCAGAAGCTGTTACCTACCTGCCATCCTGGAACGCGTCTACTCATGGATCGTGCACACCGTGAAGGTCACAGAGGGAGAGATGCAACCTTGGCTCGATTCAGACAGTACTATTGGGTGCCACATGGCAGTAAACTAGCAAGCTCTGTCAAGAATTGCCAACTCTGTAAGTTGCGAGAAGCTACCTTTTCCAAACAAGAGATGGGTCCATTGCCTGATGCCCGACTCAAACCTGCTCCAGCTTTCAATCATGTGATGCTTGATTTATTCGGTCCCTACACAGTACGTGGCGAAGTGCAAAAAAGAGTTAATGGCAAAGCCTATGATGTTATCTTCACTGATCTTACTATGCGAGCAGTCCATATAGAAGCTGTGTATGGATATGATACCAGCTCCTTTCTCATGGCTCTTCGCAGATTCACCAGTCTTCGAGGTTGGCTGGAGAGGAAATACAGCGACCAAGGCTCACAGCTACTAGGAGCAGAACAAGAACTCAAGGAAGCCTGGGAGAAGATCGACACAGACAGCCTGCAAAGAAACAGTGCAGCCAAGGGTACAACCTGGGTGTTTGAACCCGCAGACAGTCCTTGGTATCAAGGTGCTGTTGAGTCCCTTGTGAAGAGCGCGAAGCGAGCCATTCATTTTGCTGTACATAACCAATGTCTATCGGTTCCAGAATTCCAAACGCTGTGCAGTGAAGTATCCAACCTACTGAACGAACGTCCAATTGGATCACTACCAAGTATTGATTCTGAACTGAACATATTGACACCCAACAGCTTGTTGTTAGGACGAGCTACTGCTGTCAACCCACGCGGATGGCAGCCTCAAGGATCCTGCATCAACACACGTTATCGCATTGTCCAAGCGATAGCTGATGAGTTTTGGAAAAAATGGACGGAGCTTTATGCCCCTACGTTGATAGTTCAGAGGAAGTGGAATACAGCGGAAGGCAATCTTTAACCTGGAGATGTAGTCATCATCGCAGACAAGAAAACTCTGAGAGGAGAGTACAGATTGGGACAATTGAAGGAAGTATACCCAAGTGCTGATGGAAAGGTACGACAAGTCACTGTTAGATACAAGTTTTACAAGGTGGGAGAGAAAGTTCAACACTACAATGGTGCAAGAGATATTGTTGTCTCCAGAAGTGTTCATCGTTTGGCTGTACTGATTCCCGCAGATTTCAAGTGCGAAGATGCATACACAGAATTCAAGAAGAGTGTGAAGGAAAATTAATTACTCTGGATAAGTTGACATTAGGACAGTCATCGCTTCGACATTTGACCCCTCCGGTGTATCGGAATTGTATTTTTTTTATCTCGCGATCACAAAATTTAATAGTTTTTTGGGATACCTGTGTCGGGCCGGAATGCATTGGGGACGGAAAAAGAAAGAAACATGGCCGTCGTCACACTCGAGAAGAGCATTGTTAAAAACGCATAAAACACCATGTTGTAAGTGCTTTGTTGTTTCAATTTTAATATTTGTTGTAAGATCTAATAGGTTTCAGTTTATTTGTAACTTTTCCTCAGGTTTTACCGCTTTCCTGGACGAGTTTTGTAATAAACTAATAAAGTGCGTTGAAACACATGGGAGTTTGCTCGATTCGAGTACAGTTCCCAAAAGGAATGTCTCCAACTGAGGGCTGCGAATCCCAGCTTGTAGTGAACGTGCAGGAATAACATTTCTGCGACACTGTTATTTTCGTACCAATTCTTGATTCAACCATCCGTTCACATTCCGACCAGCAATTGAAACTGGGCAGAACCGAAACAGGTTGAGAAATGAAGACTCTGCTACTAGGAACAGGTATTGTTGGTGGGGAGGTGCATTTTGGGGAGACTCCCTTTAAATCAATAGAGTGAATTATTAGTGGGCTTGTTCTCTTGAAATATTCATAGTTTGTTGCTATAGTAGATCACAGTACAATGACTGCATAATGTATAGGGGTTGTGATGGATAGTTCGCTTACTCGTATAAACAATCATCAAAATCGTCAAAACCAGTATCATCATCATCATCATCATCTGCATCAATATCTTTGGGGTCAGGGACGTATGAAGGGTCATCATCTAGCTCCATTTCTTCTTTATTGTCTGACAACTCCTCGTCACTCTGGACTGGGGTCGAAGTCGTGAAAAATTCTTTGAGAAGGGTGCATTGAGTTTCTTGACTTTTTTGGGCAATGGACGTTTGACAACCTGTAAAGATATTTCAGCACAAAATTGTTTTCGCCTGACTGGATGACCCGTGTTTATGATATACAAAAATTATCATGGTAGTTTCGTATTTCTATCATGTAGAGAAACCAAACTTGCCTTTAGCGGTGCGGCTGCTTTGAAATTGTACAGAAACGTTTTTCCCTGTATTTCGGGTTTGGGTAGCAACCTCTACAACTGCAGGCAATGTTTCCTCTGCATTTATTGTTAACTCCTCATTATTTTCACCGGAAGTTGACTGCAATTCCTCCTTCTCATGTTACGCGAGGATCTTAAAATAGCAGAACACAAGTATTATTCTAATTTTCTGAACGAGTTTCCATCGCTTTCAATTTAAGCTAATCTATTAAGGCAAGTTTTAATTTCGTCCTAAACATACCCTAGCAGCCTCTCGTTTCCTATAAGCTCCTCGTGGCGGCTTCTACGCGTGTTTTCATGGTCCGGTGAGAGCGTCTTGAGAGATATTTTTGTCATGTCGTTTTAGCTTCTTCGTCTGTGGAGGACCATTCTTAAAAATCGTAGGAACAGCATTGGGTTTCAAAATATTTTTCATCTTTAAGCCCAGAGATTTCGCTATCACCGTCTGTTCTTCAAAGGAATCCTCAGTGAAGTGAGCGCTGCAAAGTCGGCTAGTCGTCGGGTTAAAAACATCAGAACGGGTGTTCTTCACGGCATTCGTCCATAGCTTAGTGTAGTGGGCATCTTCAGGCCATTTGTGAAGGCTTACTCCATCTTTGCGAATGTTACAACATCCACCAGGTATACAGCGACGTGACATTATAATGTGTTGCACTTAAGCCGAAGGAGTGTTACGCACGGGGCTGTGGTCGCGTCGCACTGTTTGGGCAGGTATTAAATTCACACAGAATGGGCACACAACTCAACTGCTGTATAATAAACTCTACTACGCTTTATTGCTTGAATTGACTTCTTGATATGCGAAAGCAAACTGAACTTATACACGTGATTATTGGTACAAAGAATAAGTGTCCTCAGTCGATAACCACATAGGCGCAATTTTAGAGATAGTCGCCCCTACTTACAAATGGCTGTAATGATGTTGAACTAGTCATTTACGAGAAGAATCTAACGCTAAAATTATTCAGAGAGAAACAAGGTTTTCTATGGTATTTTAAGCGTAAGGCCTGGACTATGTTTTCGCACAACACGCGACACGACGAGCTTTTTCGTAGCACAGTCGATCTTACCCAGTGTAAATATTATCGAAGAGGTTTTGCGAGTTCTCCTTTCTACGTCACTTCCGGTTTTTGACCTGTGATCCAAAGCTCGAACCGCAAGTCAAGAACGTTCCCCATTTACACAACAAAGACGAAGATTGACCACTTATAGCTGTTCAATACTTCTTATTTGTTGTTCTGAGGTGTAGAGTATCCCTTTAAAATGAGACTGACCGAGTTTAATTTTGTACAAGTAGTCTTGAGTTTTAGAGAGGAAGAATGACGTTATCCTCCTATTGTTATTATTGCTATTATTTGCATGGTTGTCATGTGATGTGTGAGCCCACAGTTATGCTGGCCAATGGTAAATTAGAAATGTATGGCAGCCATCTCGCCATTTGTTTTAAGTTGAACAAAGCCATTTTTATCATGGTTACAGCAACCAGTTTATAAGAAAGACAGTCACTGACAATGATTGAAAAGTAATTTAAACCATCAAGTGAAATAAGTGATATGTGTTCTACAACACCTAAACATACATGCACACCACTCCACTAGGCAACATAATGAAATTAATGAACTAAAAATTGCCTTACCCAGCGAGTATCAGCTACATTTCCGTTTCAAATCTTTCGAATTCTTATTATGACAATGTATTTTGGAATAAAAGCAAAAGAATTTGACCACTCTTCATAACACATACCACTTCTTAAGCATGGCTTGCCAACACACAAAAATGCGTACAAGTTTCTTAAGGATTCTACTATGATAATAGATTTAAAAGAACTATAAAACGAAAATAAATGCCAACATTATTACCTTCCCATTCTTACCTAGTCAACCAGAAACCTGTTAAAGACTTGTTTTTTTTTGGTCAAATAATGTGATATCGAATTGACAGACCATACTTACTTATCTGTTGTATTCTGGTAGTGACAGTGACACCATCAGAAGGGGTTAATCCATTCTTAGCTGTACAACTGTAATTACCAAAATCTTGATCATTAGCCATCTTTACAGTGGCTGTGTTATCATAAGCCATCACTTCCTTCACTTTGGCGCCATTAGGGTTCTTCCATGTGATTGTTGGTACTGGCAGACCATCTGATGTACACAGTAATGTGACTGTCTGGCCAATCCATGACTTCAAAGTAACAGGTAAGTGATTTATCACTTTAACTGGGTCTGTTGAATGGAATGACACTTCACCTTAGGCAACTACTGTTGCAGTTTTCTATGGCTTTCCAGGGTGACCATGTATTTATTCGAAACAAATGTGTGTTATTGTTCGATATTTTACAGAATGCTACGGTACCCACAACTGTCACGGCAAAAACAATTTGGCCACGCGACTTGCATGGCGTCATGTTAGTTTGCAAGGTGCTATGGGAGTTTATCCAAAATGGCAGTCAGTTGCTGAAGAACTGAGCTGATCGAAGCAGAGGTCGAGAAGAATGTTTTGCGTAAGCTGTGGAGCTGCTGTCTCCGAAGAAGCGAACATCTGCGTGCAGTGTGGAAGAGGTAAGGTTTTTTTGGCTTATCGGAATGTACAAACTGCAGATTTCATCTTTTTTCAGTCAATTCTCCAGCCACATGCATGACCATGTTTTTTACCCACTTTTTTTATCTAAAATCTATAGCTCCAAGTATAAGGTACACAGTTCATTACATTCTGAGGTGAATGGGAAAGAGGCTTCAACGAAGAGGACGTTTTGAAATTTTACTTTTATCGAGGCTTTCATTACCAAGAAATCCCTTCATTTCCTTCTGATCGACATCACCATGCGTTAAGGTACAGTACGCTGTTGCGACGATTTAAAAAGTACGGCTTGAAAAGGCGAAACGTGACCGAAAAAGAAGAATTAAACAATACTTTCTGTCAGGTACGAAGATGCATTGCAGAACTAATTAATGGCCCATGTTCATCAGCAGGGTATCAAACAATTTGGCACATTCTACAAACGGAAGGTTTGAGGATGCCTATACTCTATAACTTGTGAAGTTCATTTAAGTGAAAAAATTAGTTCATTCTGCTGCTCACCCCAGCATTGCCATAACCAAACTGTTTTTCCCGTGACAGTTGTGGGCCACCGTAGAATGTTCTAATTTGCTTGCTTTATACTTCCACGTAGAAGACTTGTCTTTAGCTATCAAAGTTGGCCTGAAAGGAACACTATCTTGAAGGAATCTTCAGTAGCCCATTGCTTACTAAGTACACGGTTAGATGTCGTCCACGTTTTAATCCTTACACACACACAAAACAGGGCGCTGCCACAGTTCAGGGAAGACAAGGAAAAGCACCAAGTTACCTGAAGCTTATTTGTTTTTATTCACTTTTTCTTCCGGCTTCAAAGGTTCCCAGAAGCTATAAGCTTTAGCTTGTTTAGAAGTTCTCTGGCTGTAGCACACTTCATTGTGGATTTCAATCGTTACAAGTTAGGTTATTAAAGAACGCAAATTATAGCATGGAAGATTACTTTACAATGATATGCTCACATCTATCCAAAAGCTAGATCAGTGAGCACACATCTGCTAGTCATATGAATAGTCTATGCATAGCTTTTCTTAGCCCATCCCTTTTTCTACTTGTGCATAATGTTGAAGGGACAGCAGATCCCACAATGTTTCAGCTCAACTCTTGTTTCTTTTGACCAGTTTCTAAGGAGGCAATGTTTCATGGATTTATGTATTTCTCCACCGGTGATTACCTAATGACAATCTACTTTGTGTAATGTTATGATTGAATTATGAAGTAAACTTCACTGTACTCACAGTGCACTACAATCTCAGCTGTTACATCAGTGCTTCCAACAGAGTTGTTTGCTCTGCACGTGTAGTTTGCACTGTCCTCCTTCCTGATGCTGTTAAAAATCAATAAAGCTGTTTTATGCCCTGCTCCTTTCAACTTGTCTTTTTTATACCACTGTACATCAGGTTCTGGAGTGCCTGCTGCTTCACAACTGATACTGACTTCTAATCCTTCATTGTAATGACTGTCGATGGCCGGTTCAGTAATGGATGGTCGCTCTGTAACAAAAATCAGACACAAAGCTAATCCACAGCTCTAAATGGTGCCATTAAGGCACATAATTATTCTCTATTCGTTTGCTGCGAGTTATGGCAAAAATGGACGCAACTAAAACTAGCTCTTCAACTTTTACTAAGGACTAGGGACTGACTCATTGGTTATTAGACGCACCAAACCGAGTCACTCATTTCAAGCGCTATATTGCGCAGTACCCTATTTCTAATTAACCTCTATTATTACCAAGTTAAAGAAATCTTCACAGTTAAACTAGCGCTCGAATGTCACATGCAAGAGATGGGGGAGAGGGTTGTAAAAGAGAGTATTGCTTCCCGTCAACAACCCCACCACTTGATTTTGTGCTCATATCTTGGTTTATTAAAATACTTTGCAAACGTTCCACGGTTGAAGAAAGGCGTGAGAGAATCGAGGGGTGTCATTAGTCTCTTATTCCAAAGTACACATAAAGCTTGCTCAGGAAAGTTTCTCTCCTGCCTGCGGGGAAAAATTCTGGAAAACATTTGTTTTCATTAAATCAGTAACAGTGTCATTACCTAATAAAAATAGCACTCTCGACATTGCAATAAATCAAATATTTTTGGATGTTTGCCACAAGTTCACGCTTTTCTTATCACAATTAACTTTCCGGCATGTTACGTAGACATTTTTTCTTCTATTTTCCAATCTCCAATAATTACTGTCTTGCATTTCCGGTTGCTCCCGTCATTGATTGAAGTATCTTAAGTTCGGTGACTGGTTCAAATTGCTGCCCTTTTTCTTATCTCGTCACGTACCACGTGCTTTACAGAGCCTGGCGGAGGCTTATTCAGTTGTTCGATAGATATTTTGAGTAAATTATCTAAGAGCCTTTTCCTGATTCGTGGTCGTTTAATTCACCACTACATAATTCTCTCATAGCAGTAACTGAAATGAAAATTCACAAATGCCATTACAATTGAGAACCTGAAATGCGAGCAGGATCAGTTATGGTATATTCACGGACTTAATCACAAACAATAAGCCATGCTATGGCTTATTGTTCGTGCACATTTAGTCAACATCGACTAATGCGCATGCCCCATTATACAATGTACCAATAATTACTCCTTAGCCTGAAAGAAAAAGTAAACACAATTAAACGTAACTAACTTGGCATGTATGTTAGCGTTTCCAAATGTTTAGTGGAAGTCATATAATGGCTAGACGCATCAAAAAGTCATCAGTAGGAATGTAGCACAACAGTAAATGGTTCAAATTCAGTTCAAAGTGCCAGTTCAGATGAGTCTCAAAATTCTAGTCCGGAGTTCAGCTGAACGCATCCTAAAATTCTAAAATGTAGTCTTGGAATCTAGATCTTTTGACTCTTGATAGACTTTAGGTTGTAGGATCACTTTGTGTCACAGCGGTATCTCCTGGCAAAGAAAATTTTAAGGTTTTCTAGACTCAAAGCCTGGTGAACTGTGTGTTTTTCTAGGAGCCTCTACCAAACCCGTTCATTTACTGGTGACTGCAGGTGCACCAAGATATCTCTTGAGATAATTTTTCCCAAGTGTTACCTTTTGAATCACTGAACATCATCTGCCTCCACAAGAAAAACATTGCAATTCTCTTGAACAACCGTGGAGGGAGACTGATTGTATGGCATTGGCAATTTGTTTTCTTTATGCTGTCTCAGTAACACCTTATCACCTTCTTGAATCTCGCTTTAATATATAGATTAAGCCAAGCCTAAAAGCGTGGCTCCCGTTAAGTACTTTCATTTCACTATAAACGGTAAAAGCATTATAAAATATTGCGAAGGAATTCAAAAACGTTTTTAACTATAGTTTAGTGTCGAGGTCGGTTAACTCGCTGTGGTTTTTGTCTAAACTTTCGTCTGCCATTAGTACGGTCTTTCTGCCTACAAAGTCATGGAGTACATTCTACAAAAAACACAAATTATCAATGTACTGTATTCTATTCCTGATGAAATTAACCATTCTATTTGGGTAAATGTATTTAAGAGATTTGTACACGCTACTGGGAAATGCAGGACACAACTCTTGTCATTTTCAAGTTAAAACGAACACCTCGATAAAATAAATGTTTCACCAAGGTATGGTAAAATGTTCTTCGCTAAAATTTTGTCTGTTTTCCACAGCACGGAGTCTTTCCGCTTCTCGGCTTTCTTCGCTACAATTTTGTCTGTTTTCCACAGCACGGAGTCTTTCCGCTTCTCTGCATTCTTCGCTTCAATTTTGTCTGTTTTCCACAGCACGGAGTCTTTCCGCTTCTCGGCGTTCTTCGCCAAAATTTTGTCTGTTTTCCACAGCACGGAGTCTTTCCGCTTCTCTGCATTCTTCGCTTCAATTTTGTTTGTTTTCCACAGCACGGAGTCTTTCCGCTTCTCGGCGTTCTTCGCTAAAATTTTGTCTGTTTTCCACAGCACGGAGTCTTTCCGCTTCTCTGCATTCTTCGCTTCAATTTTGTTTGTTTTTCACAGCACGGAGTCTTTCCGCTTCTCGGCGTTCTTCGCTTCAATTTTGTCTGTTTTCCACAGCACGGAGTCTTTCCGCTTCTCGGCGTTCTTCGTGAACATTTTGTCTGGTTTCTCAAGCCCGGACTCTTTCTGCTTGTCGGCGTTCTTCGCTATAATTTCGTCTCCTTTCTCTTTCCCGAGCGCGCCTTCTTTGGCGATCTTCTTCGCTCATTCTTCCCCAGTTAATTCTTGCTCTCTTCCGCTCCCTTTCCCGTTGCTCAACACCTGAACCCCGTGTTCTGCAAATTATATTTTCTCTACTACTGTTTGTTGACATAGCAATAGAAATTGTTTCGTCTATCCTTAAGTAAAACTTTAACAGTGTCTAGTAATAATATTGTGTCTCAAAAAGACAATGAACTGAAAATTTCTTTTTCAGTCGTCAACGCAATTTCCCGCCAAAAATACGCGGGCTACCAGAACTCGAGACTTGAGTCCACGATCTAGTAAATCAATTACTGGTCAGCGGACAGCTTCCAAATAAATCATGTCACCTTGATGAGTTGACACATGAGCCCACAATATGCCGGTCATGTGATGCTGGTCAGTGGCTATCCCGTTTTGACAGCTGTCAATTGACCATATTGTGAATGTCAGATATAAGAGATGCGGATTTGCCAAGACACGCCTGAGATACCCCTCCCTTCCTTTTGATAGTTTCCCCTACCCTATCCGTACAATCTGTAGACGCGTACGTACGCTCGGTCAGTCACGTGACAACCAAACGAAAAGAGGTTGACCATATTCCATGGGTATGGGGCTCTGCCCCCTTCGCGCGCGTGGGAGCCCCGCTAATATGTATAGTTTTTGCAGTGTGCATATAGCTTGCTTTTCCTTTCCTTTCACTATCACGATCTCGGACTTCACCCCCAACGCTGAACTCTTGGAGGTGAGGTAGGTTTGTCCTGAAGAGTGTTTCAAACAACAATTCTGTCGGGCTCATCCCAGCATTTGAATATGGTGTGTTACGATACATTATGAAATTGTTCCACTATGTTTATTTCCACGCTTCTCCAGGTACTTCTTGAAATGATCACTGACAAACTGAGGCCCTTTGTCAGTCGTTAAGGACAAAGGAAGACCATGAGTAACAAACATCTTGGAGGCAATGACACAAATTCTAAAAGCGAACAAAGAAGAATAAGGCTTACGACCTGAACACTGTTTCTTATTACACGTGCTGGCTTGCTTGAATATTTAAATTTTTCCCGAATTTACCAAAGTCACTAAAGAAAACAACCACACCACTCGACTCCGTCATTTCCGATATATTCTTTCTTCTGTCATCAACTTTTAGCATTCCGGAAATATCACATTGCAACTTAAGACCGAAAGAGAAATAATAACTATAAACTGCAACAACATTTCTCCCTCCCAGATTCTCACTTGAATTTGCAACATATACTGTCAAAGTCTATCAATGTTCAATATCAGTTTGAAAATTCTAGGAGAGAAATTTGTGACATGAGTCGTCTGTAGGTGTCCTCTCCTACCCTAAGGTCGACAACACATACAAAACCTTCCTCTTCTGAGTAAGTTGGCTGTACTCTTCCGAGCCTCCACTGTCTCCTTGGTGCATCAGGGTCAATAACCAACACCAGATCTCCGGAGTGGACATTCATCTCCTGACGTAGCCATTTCTGCTGCGATCCTATGCTGGATATATACTCTCGCATCCATTGTTGCCATGTATAACCTACTAACTCTTGCATTCGTCTCCATTGCTTTCGTGGGTTAAAAACAGTGCTATCGACGCTTTCCGGGGCCGGCTCACTGACCGTGCGGCCAATGAGAAAAGGATTGGGCATTAACACAAGCTCATCGTTAGGGTCAGTGCTAGGTGCTGTTAACGGTCTTCAAGTCATCAAGCTCTCTACCCCCGTGAAAACTGTTTGCAGTAGTAGATGGAAAATGGGCGTTCTCGCGAGTCCTCAACAACCTAGTTAAATTTTTAACTAGATATAACCAGAATAGACCGCAAATAACCGCCCACCCCCGATTTTGCATAAAGTTTACATAAAATGATCATTAATTAGATATTGTAATGAAATTTCCTTCATTCAACAAACTCCAAAATTTAGCAGCACATGTTGTATTTAAACCACAATTAGTCTCTGATAATGATTATAATTTAATTTATCGCATATACAATCCAGTGTTCCTTAGAATAAATGAATACAAATGCCCAATTATAATCGCAATCTGTAATTTTATACGACGCTTTGAGTATCAGTGGTTGGAAGCTACTCGAATCTACTATCAACATATGTACGATGATGATGACATCTGGACACGCCTTAAATTTTTTGCGTGAGAATTTTTAGCGCTCATGCGCAGTTTTTGTTATTGTTTCGTTTTTTACCGCGTGGTCCGATTTACTATTTTTTTATTTTGATCTCGTTTAGCATAAAAAGAGGCTCTTCTATTATTTCTGGTCCTTCGAGCCGGATATTAAGTTAGCGTATACAGTCCCAACGAAAGCAGTTATGTCAACTCCCTCTTTGGAGACCCGAGAATCTTTAATTTTCAAACGTGGTCTCGTAAAGCGACGAATAACCAACTTGGTTAAAAAGATTGACCCGTTGGTCCACAAGCAAGGCATATCTCAGTTCAATAAAGTCTGTGCCGAACAGTATTTGAAAGATATTCGTGGTTTAGATGAACAATTTCAAGCGAACCACGAGGCCGCCAGCGTTCTGGTTGCACACGAAAATGAAGAATTACTGGAAAGGGATTTCGACGAATTGGATGCTCACGATGAACGAGTCAGGGAAAACGTGAGTAGACTGTTATTTTTTCTAAACACTCAAGTGGCGTCGGTAGAATCCAAATTAAACTCTTCGACTGACAGTGTGAATAGGCCTTCGGAGCGAAAATGGAATCGCATTACATCTAATGTAAACAAGCTTGAATCAAGGATCAATGAAGTCCAAGAAAGCCTCGATTCAGCCAATATAGATGATGTTATTGACCTCAGAAGTCAATTTTCTGAAGCCGAAAAAACTCTCGATCAATTTGCCACTGATTTGGATTCAGTTGTGGACGTTGATGAGGATAATTGGAGCGACACTGTAACAAGCTATTTTGATAAAATCAAAACCTGTCAAGACACGTTGTCTTCTCTGATCTCTGACATTCGCCGCCGTAATCAAATTCGCCAACAAAAGGAGCGCGAAATATTGTCAAAACAGCAAGCGGCTGAATGGGAAAATCGAACCAAAGAACTCGAAAAACGACTTGCCATTGAACTCGAACAACGGGACAAAGAACTCGAGCAGCGAAAGCTTCAACATCGTGAGGAAATGAATGAGTTATTGTGTCAATTCAAGCAAACACCAGATGGACATGAGAAATCTGTTAAGCTTCCTCCTCTCAACATCCCCACATTTGATGGCGACCCGACAAAGTGGAAATGTTATTGGCAACAATTTGAGGCTACCATTCACAACTCGAAGACCTTAGATGATCAACTACGCATGCAGTATCTTTTGAAGTCTCTTGTTACCAAGAAGGCTAAGGATGCAATTGAAGGAATCGATGCCGTGGCTGAAGCCTATCCTGAAGCCATTGAAGCCTTGAAGGCACGATTTGACAGGCCTCAGATCATTCATCAGGCACATGTAAGAGCATTACTAAGCATAAAACCAATGAAAGATGGGTTGAGCGCTGAACTGAGGCAGTTGCATGATAACCTGCAACACCATTTAAGATCCTTAAAGGCCCTGGACAAACTTGACTTTTCAAAATTCATGACAGCACTTGGAGAATCCAAATTAGACTCGGATACCATGGTGGAATGGCAAAAATACACCCAGGCTGAAAAGGATATCCCTGATTATCATAAGTTCCTAGAATTCCTTGATCTTCAAGCAACAGCTACCGAGTTAACCACCCTCGACGGTAACTCAAGAAAGCCAAACCTTCCCAAGAAGACAAAATGGTTCCATTCAGGAAATTCCTCTACTCCTACATTGAAGCCAGTTTTGGCATATGTAACAAATGTAGAAGGCAAGTGCATCGCGTGCAATAAACAAAAACACAGCCTAGCTTACTGCCAAGCTTTTAAAGCAAAACCAGTAAAGGACAAACGCAGTTTTGTTTTGGAACACAACATGTGCTTCAATTGCCTCAAAGGAAATCATGTGGCCAAACAGTGCCCTTCATCTTTCTGCTGTCAGAAATGTGAAAAAAGGCACCATACATTGTTACATCTCGACACTGAAGATACACATGACCTCTCCAAGCAAGTGGAACCCCTTGTTGCACCAACTTCATCAGACAACAACAGTTCCAAGAGCTGTGACTGTAATGGATCCACTCATCTAGTCACCTACATGGCAACTCAGGAAGCAACAACCTCTGGTCCAGTTCTCATGATGACAGCAGAAGTAATCTTAAGTGGGTTGGATGGTCGTCAAATGGTTGTTCGAGCTTTGCTAGATCCAGCCTCAACAGCCTCCTTTGTCACTGAAAGGGTAGCCCAGCACCTCAAGTTAAAGGGAAGAAAACAGCACACCATTATTAATGGAATTGGAGGAACACAAAGCTCCACTCGAAGCAACACTGTCGTCGACATCACATTGATGTCTACCAAGCACTCCTCTTCTCTTTCCAATGTACAAGCCATCGTCCTACCTTCATTGACCAAGTATCTACCGTTCACATCCCTTCCAAAGGGTTTCTGGCCACACCTCTCTTGGATTAGCCGATCCAGAATACAATGTCTCAAAACCTATTGATGTTCTTCTTGGCGTTGATGTATACCACAATATTCTGAAACCAGGACTCATCCTTGGACCAAAAGGAACGCCTGCCGCCCAAGAAACCATATTTGGCTGGGTTTTGTTCGGAAATACTAACGGTTACCAAACGCCTAATGAAGTCACAACGTTACATGCATTAACCTCCTGTCCCAGCTGTGAAGAAACCTTGCAGAAATTTTGGTCTCTAGAGGAACCACCTAAGCCCAAGCTGCCTTTGTCTCCTCTTGACAAACTGGCTGTACAGGACTACAACCAACACCAGAAACGCGATAATACTGGCCGCTTTGTAGTCAGGTTACCATTTAAGCCAGAGAAGGCTTCTCTGGGAGAGTCACGACCCCAAGCGTTACGACGTTTTCTGTCTCTTGAGCGTCGTCTTCAGTCCTCCAGTAAGTTCCAAGATTATGCCAAGGTCGTAAATGAGTACTTCACATCTGGCCATGCCGAAAGAGTACCAGAGAGTGACCTCAAGAAGCCCACTTCAGACTCATTCTACTTAGCCCACCATGCTGTCTATAAGGATTCAGCTACCACGCCCATTCGCGTCGTGTTGGATGGCTCAATGAAGACAACCTCTGGTGTCTCCCTTAATGACCAACTCCTTGTGGGACCCACTGTTCATCCTCCCCTCAATGATGTCTTCATACGCTGTCGTAGATATCCTTATGTCTTAACAACTGATGTCTCAAAGATGTACCGTGCTATCAGCTTAGCACCTGAGGACAGGGATTATCATCGGTTCTTATGGAGGGATAAACTTACTGATTCCGTACGTGACTACCGAATGACAAGAGTCACCTTTGGAATTGCAAGTGCTGCTTTCCTAGCAACAAACTCAGTGCTGCGTGTCGCTGAAGAAAATGAGTCAGAGTTGCCTCTCGCTGCCAAGGCTGTGAGAGAATCATTCTATGTCGATGATGGCCTCCCTTCAATAGAAACGATTGAAGATGCCATCTTGCTGCATTATCAGCTTCAAGAGCTCTTTAACAGAGGAGGATTCAAACTCCACAAATGGGATTCAAACTCACAAGAAGTCTTAAACCACATCCCAACTGAAATTCGAAATACAAAGAATACATCTTGTCTGGTGAACTCTAACAACTTTGTCAAAACTCTTGGCATGGAATATAACTCTAATCAAGACATCTTCCGATTCTCATCCGTTCAATTGCCAGTCACAGAATCAAATCTCACCAAACGTGCCGTATTGTCAGATTCAGCAAAGATCTTTGATCCCCTTGGTCTGATCGCATGCGTCACCATCGTAGTGAAGATTATTTTCCAGCGTCTCTGGGAACGAGGCACTTCCTGGGATGATCCTCTGCCACCAGATATTCAGACAGAGTGGCTGAATTGGAGAACACAGCTATCTAAAATTTCTGTTATCCGCATTCCACGTTGTTGCACTCCTGTTGGCGTCAAGATCGTTCACCGACAATTAATTGGATTTTCTGACGCCAGCGAGAAGGCCTACTGTGCTGTCGTCTATTTAAGAAGCATAGACATGACTGGTAAAATCTACTCATCACTTGTAATGGCAAAAACACGCGTTGCCCCACTCAAGAAGGTCACTTTGCCTCGCCTTGAACTTTGTGGAGCTTATTTGCTTGCACAACTCATGAAACACCTCCAAGAAACCCTGGCCATTCCGACCACTAACCTTTGTGCATTTACCGATAGCACAATTGCTCTCTATTGGATCTATGGAAGCAGCCAACGCTTCAAGACCTTTGTAGCAAACAGAATAGGAGCAATTCAAGATGATGTCCCTCCTGAAAGGTGGAGACACGTTGATGGCAAAGAAAACCCAGCTGACCTTGGGTCACGTGGCATTCTACCAGGGGAAATCAGTGACAACAAACTTTGGTGGAATGGCCCTGATTGGATGAAAGAAAATTCTTCAAACTGGCCATCCAAGTTCACCGGTGCTCCCTCATTGGAAATTCTGTACGCACTAGGCTTCAAAGAAGAAGACTTGCAACTTAAAGAACGAAAGGAAGTCGCTCTCCAAGTAGTCACCACTGAACCTGTGATTGATATGCTCCGGTATTCAAGTTACATGCATCTCGTCAGAGTAACTGCATGGGTTTTTCGTGTCGTCACCCGTTCTCATTTGTTCAGCAACACACCACTGACAGTAAGCGAATTATCCAAAGCAAAAACCTGGTTGTTCAAGCAAGCACAAGCCCAGATGTTTCCAGACACAATTGAAACACTCAATAAAGGCAAACCATTACCGTTGTCCAATCTCCTGCAGCCTTTAAATCCATTCCTCGATGCAGATGGTCTTCTAAGAGTTGGAGGACGACTTTCTCAGTCACAGAAAGCCTACCAATCCCGTCATCCGCTCATCCTCCATGGAAAGCACCATGTTGTGTCACTGATCATACAAAGTGAGCATAAACGCTTGTGCCATGCTGGTCCTAAACTCACTCTCGGATCTCTTCAAGACCTCTATCACATTGTGGACACGTCAGTGTGTTGTGAGCCAACGTGCGTCGCCAAGGATAACAACTCAACTCATGGGTCAACTTCCAGCTTCACGAGTCCTACCCACTTTTGCCAATGAGAAAGTTTCAGTAGACTATGCAGGAGCATTGACCCTTAAAGTTGGATCGAAAAGGAAGCCAACTTATCACAAGGCTTATGTGGCCATTTTCGTTTGCTTGGCAACAGAATCCTGTCACATTGAGCTCGTCTCAGACCTTACTGCCGAAGCCTTTCTTGCTGCCCTTCGACGCTTTGTCTCCCGACGAGGAAAACCAAAAGAGATTTGGAGCGACAACGCAACTTGTTTCCGCCGTGCAAATAAAGATTTAAAAGAACTGTCGTCTGCCTTACAGCGGCAAGGTACACAAGACAGAGTGATGAATTTCTGCACTAGTCAAAACATCCAGTGGAATTTTAGTCCTCCTACTGGTCCTCATCATGGGTCTGTCTGGGAAAATGGCGTCAAAGCCTGTAAACACCATTTGAAACGCATAGTTGGAGAAAGTAAGTTAACCTTTGAAGAAATGACAACTGTTCTGTGTCAGATTGAAGCTTGCCTCAACTCAAGACCGCTATTTACAGCTCTTGATGCAAATGATGATGATGGAATCTCTCCCCTCACTCCTGGCCACTTTCTGATTGGTCGACCCCTCGAAGCACTTCCTGATCATGCAACAACCACTCCCATTTTTCCTTTGAAGCGGTGGAGACTCTGTCAAGTATTGACACAGCACTTTTGGAAGCGCTGGTCAACCGAGTACCTCAATACCCTTCAGCGCTTCAACAAATGGAGGTTACCTCGAAGAAATTTGAGTATTGGGGATGTTGTCCTCATCAAGGATAATTGAGCACCCCCCTGTCAGTGGTCACTTGGTCTCATCACAAAAACCCATCCTGGACCGGATCACATGGTTCGAGTTGTAACTGTAAAAACCAAAGCTGGAACCTTTCTCAGACCGATTGTGAAACTATGTTTGCTTCTCCCAGCAGAGCATTTACAGCACTTGAACTGAACATGATGAACTACCATAGCAAATGTTAAGACATTTAACTATTAGTTAAACTAGAGATATAGAACTTTGGTAGTGTTACTAAATTAAAGTCGTTATTGCTGTTGAACAGTTTATATTGATACACGGTTGTATCAAGGCCGGCGGGATATGGACACGCCTTAAATTTTTTGCGTGAGAATTTTTAGCGCTCATGCGCAGTTTTTGTTATTGTTTCGTTTTTTACCGCGTGGTCCGATTTACTATTTTTTACTTTTGATCTCGTTTAGCATAAAAAGAGGCTCTTCTAACATCTATTACGATTCAATAGCAATTACAGGAAATGTTCCAGAATTTATATGGCGTGATACGTTCCTAAACATAAATACCGAAATATTGTTTGTTGATATACCTAAGGATTATTACGTAAAATATTATGAGTTTCATTTCAAAGATGATAATTTTAAATTATTCGATTGCATATTTTATAAGACTGTGGAAAGTTCTGATGAAAATCCAATAATATTAGATCATCTCCAATTTGATATCTGTTTTGATGTTGATTCTAAATCAAAACTACACGTTAATGATCTTGGACTTAGAGTTATTTACGAATATCGGGGATTAAATATGCATAGAATAATAGTGCCTGTACCATATGACCCGAAACCAGAATATGTTTTGGATAGAAAAAAACAGCGTTGATCTATGGATAAAGGGTTGGCACCAAAGTTGTGATTCAGATGCGGGAGAAGTATTTTACGGTACATATTTAAAACAACGATATTAACAAACTTCATCAATCAGAAGGATCCATGTATAATCTTCCTCTAGTTTCTGGGTCTAGATCATCGGAAAAATCTTTTACAGTGAAGTCGACATCACTTATAATAGCCCGCTGACTGTAAGTCCAATAGATGCTATCCTCGTAGTTTGAATCTTCCGCTAATTTGAACTTAGATCGATCAGCATTTAGATAAAGTGAAAAAAATTTATTGAATATAGTTTCAGTTTCACCTAGGATGTCTAAAATATATTCGACGTTCACTAATTTAACTGAATTCAAATCATGTCGTAATTTAGGTACTAATCCAGAGGGTACTTTATTTATAACCCCAAACGGGGATGGGTAATCTTCATTAGCTATATAGTGCCAATTTCTACCATCAAACCATTCAAGCCATTCTTTCGTTCCTAATTTCTGTACTCTAAATTTAGATAAATCAGCTCCTGAATATTTTTGTTTAAGATCTTTCCACAATCCCATACAGATATTCAATGAATATATTTTTTTGATTATATCGTTTAATACTGAAGTCTTTTTCGTTTATAATGGCTCTTCTATTATAAGTCCAATATACACTTAATCCATAATCCATGTCATTAAACAATCTAAATTTGGATCGATCTGCATTAGGATATATGTAAAAAAATTTAGTAGTTAATAAGTCATCTTTATCATTGGCAATATCCAACATTGGTTCTTCTGTTATTAAACCCAAATCTATTTTAACTTGCTCTAAATTCTCACTTGAAATACTGCTTAAATAATCAGCGGATTACTGATTGTTTTTCCATTGCAAATTGTCAACCAATTACGACCTCTTTTCCAATGTATAATTTCGTTACCCGTATTAACTAAACTTCCCAATTGAAAACGAGAGATATCCGCTTTTGGATATTGTCTATGGAATTCCTGACGGACTTGTGAAGCAGCTTGAGTTAAACCTAAATCAATATTCAACTGAGCTTTCTGATCTTCTGTAAAAGTTCTAACAAATGTGTCGATTGTTTTGTCTTCTCCAAGTAGAAAAAAAAATTCATTCCAATAATTCCATTTGATCCAATCTTTGGTTCGGAATGAGACATATTGAAATTTAGCAAAATTGGCTCCTGAGTATGTTTTCCTAAAATCTTCCCACAATCCCATTGTAATTGGTAACTTTAGATAGTTTTAATAACCCAAATCTCTTTTGCCCCTGTTTCTGGGTTTAAATCATCAGAAAACGATTTAATACTTAAGTCGTTGTTAGATATGATTTCTCGTCTATTGTAAGTCCAATAAATGCATTGACCACAACTTACTTTGTCTATGAATTTAAATTTTGTTCGGTCAGCATTTGGATACATCGAAAAAAATTCATTAAGTAAATATTCTCCTCGATGACTTATGTCTAATGGTTGACCGTTTCCTGATTTCTTCCTTAATTTTTTCATTCTTAAATCTATTTTTAGTAGCTCTAAATTTTCACCTGAAACCCGGTTGAATTGAATTAATAGATTTGGTAATGATATAATTGAACCAGAAAAAAACAATAAACCATTTATTATCTTTATTCCACAAGATGACTCCAAATATTTTAAAACCGAGTTGTCCAAATTTAAACTTAGATACATTAGCATCTGGATATTGGTTATTAAATTCATTACTGTGAATCCCCAGTGATATTTTTGATTCAGCTGCATCCTTCCTTGCCTTCAACGGTATATAACCGTCTATAACCGTTTATAATTTATATATATATATATAATATATATATTTAAATATATAAAATATTATATAATAATATATTATATTATATAATATAAAATTATATAAAATAAATATTATATAATATAAAATATATATATAATAAAAATATATATTTTTATATATATATATATAAAAAGTTATGATGCTTCGAGCCAACAGGGATGCCACACGCCAGAAGGATCCAAAAGGATTCATAGTCCAAACCTCGAGTAATGAAATTTGTAGGCTATTGTGGAAAACGAGGACGGACAACTTCGAGCGAAAAAAAAAAATATATATATATATACAGTAAAAAATCTAAAAAAAGTTTAAAAAGTTAATAAAAATAGACGTTTCGGTCAATGACCTTCATCAGTTGCAGTGCAAGTGATGAAGGTCATTGACCGAAACGTCTATTTTTATTAAATTTTTAAACTTTTTTTAGATTTTTTACTGTATATATATATATTTTTTTTTTTCGCTCGAAGTTGTCCGTCCTCGTTTTCCACAATTGCCTATATATATATATATATTATTTAATATTAAATAATATTTAATATACATACCTCTTATTAATCGAGTTTGAGGTCCATACTGTAAAATACGGACCGAGTTTTTTCCCGTCGATTTATGTTAAATAAATCGACGGGAAAAAACGAGGATCCGTATTTTACAGTACGGACCGAGAAAACAAGGTTTATAAGATATTTATTATATCTCTGGAGTCATTTTGGCGACCAAAACAAACTTTAGCGGGCCGTACAGTGAAATACGGCCCGCTAAATTGACCAATCACAGCGCGCGTACTAACTGAGAGATATAATAATATTTAATAACAACATATATATTATTTTAATATGGCTGAAGGTGGTGACTTTGGCTATGAGGATCCAGATCTTGATAGGGCTTTGGACCACAATGATGAGGAGCAACCTCTTTTGAATCCCGATGATGATGATGAGGAAACAGAGGTGAAGAGAACGAACCTTCCTTAAACTGCCGTCATATCCACTCCCACCCGTGGTGGTGAACAAATTGAAATGACTGCATTACCTACAGAACAAAGTGGTTTGCTTTCAGATGACATACAAAGATTAACTGATAGCACTGCTGGACGCCAATCAATACTTCCCAAGGCAATAAGTAACTGAAAAATTCTTAATCCGTGTAGGCCAAGAGAAGGGAGATGAAGGTAAACCGGTGGTATGGCCGATCGGGGGTAAAGAAGGAAAAATTGTTAGAGACGATGGTTCAGGCTTTCTTAAAAATTCTATAACGAAATACAAATGGGACCTTGGGCCGTATATTGAATATATTTCAGCTGTGGAGGATGCAATCATAAGACAACAGAGGCAAGCGAAAAAAAAAAAAAAAATAAATAAATAACTAAAACAGGATAACAACTGAAGGCTGCTGGAGAAAATGCTTGAGAAAGGCAACAAAAGAAAGATGAGATTGAAAATTGAACAAGAATATTGAACAAACTCAGTTTCAGAT
>OX453274.1:17600959-17735959 GCA_949710005.1 Ricordea florida | reverse complement strand
AGGAACTTGCAACCATTTGCTTTATTTAGAAAGGTCAATCAAAGAGATAAATTGATAGGTTTAGCTGTTTGTACCAAGGATTATATCCAAATCACAGAACATGAATACTTTTCATCAATCAATGCATTGAAATTTGTGATTGCATACTCAATAAATCATCAAAATCCATCATTCTTACTACTTTACCGTAAGTAGTCCACCAGTATTCCTCTCTTCATTTCCAATTTAGAACATATACTTAATTCAAATAACACTGATGTAGTTCTTGGTGATTTCAACATAAATTACTTAAATTCTGATGATAACCTCTCATTCAAAGCTCTGATGAATGAATTTAATTTCGAACAAGTAGTACAGCAGCCGACTTTCATTTCCTCTGGCAGTTTATTAGATCATATATTTGTCAAATCTGCTAACCTAAAAATACTTCAAAATAGCTTGGTCAATGTATACTATTCTGACCATGATGCAATCAAAATTAACATTCAAAAATCCATGAGGACTTCAGATTATTGCTGAAAATGCTTGACACAGTAAATTTAATATAATCATTCGAGTTCAAAATACCTTTTCTTTCATGGTAGTGACACTTGCTGTTGTGTGACTAGCTGATAATCAATACCACCATAAATTCACCTCCAAGACTGTTACTACAACAATCTGTATGATTTGTATGCCAAAACGACCAAGGAAACAATGCCTTTAAACATAGAATTCAAAAATTGAGATGGAATTGAGAGCATAAAGAGTGGATGGTATTCAAACGAAATCATTCAGACACAGAGTTCTCTTACAACAAACACACAAAGCACACTGCGTCTATTTATATCAAGGGTGAAAATGTTGATATACAGTACAATTTTTCGGAGAGGAAAATGTTTTATGTACTTGTACCCAGATAACTAAGTATTTAGAGTGTGTCCATTGTAGCAAAGGTATAATCCAAGGAACAGGCACAGATATGACCACTGGACACTGTGGCTACATGATGAAGAGTCCTGTCAGACAAAAGTTGTTGCGAAGACAGTCATTAAGATGGATGACCAAGAAGTAGTTTTCAAACTTGATCATCCTCTACTCAAAAAGCTGTATCCTGGTGTAATCTCTATGGATCACTCGGTCTTAGGAAGAGAGTTGCTTTATGGTCTTGTGGATCATACTCTTGTGTATAATACTGAAAACTTTAATGCTTTGGATATCAGGGTTTAATTATGATATCATGTCAACACTTGACTCACCTGACTATTTTGTTAGGATATACTTTTATTAGGATATACTGTTGAAGGATATGTTAATATATAGATTTAGCCAAGCCTAAAAGCGGGGCACCCGTTAGTACTTTCATTTCACTTTAAACTGTAAAAGCATTCTCAAATATTGCGAAGGAATTCACAAACGTTTTTAACCATAGTTAAGTGTCAAGGTCGGTTAACTTGCTATGATTTTTGTCTAAACTTTCGTCTGCCACTAGTACGGTCTTTCTACCTACAAAGTCATGGAGTATATTCTACAGAAAACACAAATTATCAATGTACTGTATTCTATTCCTGATGAAACTAACCATTCTACTTGCGTAAATGTATTTAAAAGATTTGTACACGCTACTGGGAAATGCAGGACACAACTCTTGTCATTTTCGTGTTAAAACGAACACCTCGGTAAAATAAATGTTTACTCCAAGCAGGGTGCAAAGAAAATTAATTTTACAGATTGCCCTTCGGGCAAGCTGTAACCAACATCTACCAGCCCGAAAAACATTTTTCACGAGAATGAAAAAATAATTATTAATTATTCTTTTCTTAATTACATTGTAAGTTTAAAAAATTACTGCCTTCATTTATTCACTACAATCAGCTGTAGTTACTTAACAAAAGAAATAAATAACCGTAAAAGTGTGAACTATAAGCAGACCTGGTCCAACGCAACACGTGAATGACTAACATACATTTGAGACATTTTACAATTTAGAAGAACATTTTTTACGAAAACAACGGCGTTGAAACCAAAGTTCTCAATCGACACACTAAATGACAACGTCGACAACGCGAAAAACTGCCAGTGAAAGCGCTACATTCTGCAATTTGCCGCCAAGAGAAAATTCCCGCGGGAGTATTTCTTGGCCGTCGACAGGGGAGATGTTTATATGATTAAAGGACATAAAAATTTGAAATCTTTCATCAGTTTGCTTCTCATTTAAAAGTAGTGCATTCAGAAGATCATTTTTCTGAAGAAGGTTTGTTTAGAAGTCGGTTTTCCAAGTCAAGTGTCAAGTTTAAGGGAAAGTGGAAAGTGCGAGTGCTGAGTCACGCATCAGTGAGCAAATATTATGCAGACAAAACTTATGCAAATTTGTGGTCCATAGCACGGAGTCTTTCCACTTCTCGGCTTTCTTCGCTACAATTTTGTCTGTTTTCCACAGCACGGAGTCTTTCCGCTTCTCGGCTTTCTTCGCTACAATTTTGTCTGTTTTCCACAGCACGGAGTCTTTCCGCTTCTCGGCTTTCTTCGCTAAAATTTTGTCTGTTTTCCACAGCACGAAGTCTTTCCGCTTCTCGGCATTCTTCGCTACAATTTTGTCTGTTTTCCACAGCACGAAATCTTTCCGCTTCTCGGCGTTCTTCGTTAACATTTTGTCTATTTTCTCGAGCCCGGACTCTTTCTGCTTGCCGACGTTCTTCGCTATAATTTCGTCTCCTTTCTCTTTCCCGAGCGCGCCTTCTTTGGCGATTTACTTCGCTCATTCTTCCTCAGTTAATTCTTGCTCTCTTTCCCGTTGCTCTTCACCTGAACCCTGTGTTCTGCAAATTATATTTTCCCTGCTATTGTTTGTTGACATGGCAATAGAAATTGTTTCGTTTATCCTTTAGTAAAACTTTAACAGTCATGTAGAGTAGTAATATTGTGTCTCAAAAAGACAATGAACTGAAAATTTCTTTTTCAGTCATCAACGCAATTTCCCGCCAAAAATATGCGGGCTACCAGAACAGCTTCCAAATAAATCACGTCACCTCGATGAGTTGACACATGAGCCCACAATATGGTCATGTGATGCTGGTCAGTGGCTATCCCGTTTTGACAGCTGTCAATTGACCATATTGTGAATGTCCAATATAAAAGATGTGGATTTGCCAAGACACGCCTGAGATACCCCTCCCTTCCTTTCGATAGTCTCCCCTACCCTACCCGTACAATCTGTAGACGCGTACGTACGTACGTACGGACGTACCGACGTACGCTCGGTCAGTCACGTGACAACCAAAAGAAGAGAGGTTGACCATATTCCATGAGTATGGGGCTCTGCTCCACGCGCGCTTCGCGCGCGGGAGCCCCGCTATAAAAACTGTTGGAGTCTATATTATAAAAACTTTGGAACTTTGTTTGCTCTATATTCAACACTGTTCACATTTAAAAAATATGCTTCATGTGTAACAATGACTTCATTATCGTTGTGAGGAATGCTGTGTTACAATAAAATTGTTTGGATAGTTGTGTCTTAATATCATTCTCGACCAAGAATATTTATGCCTTTTATTGTATTTTTTTCACAAAGGTATAACTACGATAGAGTCATTTGCAAAAACTCATGAAAATAATTACTAAATAAAATAGAAGTAGCGAAGGATTGTGGATAAACAGGCAAATTTTGGAAATATTTGGTTGAGACCTGAGACAAAATGTTACAGTCAGGGTGTCCAGTGACAAAGTTGCTCAAAAAATAGGAAAATAGGAATTTCAGGATTGAAAAAATAGGAAAAAATAGGAAACTTTGTCTAAAAAATAGGAGAAAAATAGGAGAATCAATAGTACTTTGATTTTTTTTTTACTAGACTCTTATTTTTTTTTTCAATTTTTATTTCACAACTACAAAGGTCCAGCTTTTACAAATACACATATAAGTAAAAAGAAAAGAATACAAAATGACAATGACAAGAAAAAAAAACAAAAAACACACTGCGAATATACTTTACATTTCGCCAAATGCTACTTACCTACAAATACATACAAGACTATCAGCTAAAAACATACATCTTACTAACACTACAGGAGTTGCTTACTATTTGTACTTACAAAAGAGAAAAACAATAAAATATTTAAAATCAAAAAAGTTAGGAACACTGTCATTGAAATATAAAGGAGAGAAAAAGTGGCAGGCTTAACTAGAGAGCTGTAGTTCAGAGTCTACAACATTTTGGAAAGAAGTACTATATAAAAGCAGAGATAAAAGAACTCCATTTACTAAAGTGCTTCAAAAGAGCATCGTTTTTTTCTTGCAATAAAGGTTTCTAATTTGTATATCGCTTTAAGTTTAGCCTTCAATACCGCTAATGATGGATTAATTTTGTCCAATTTACACCTGTAAATAAAGAATTTTGCGAACAAAATTATGTGATTTAACACCATACCATCCTCCCTTCGAACGAAATTTCCGAACAAGACATCTAACAATGTTATCTCATTTATTTCAATACCATGAACAGACATCCGAGATAGTACTTCTTTCCAAAAGACATCAATAACTTTACACGAGAAGAACAAATGCTCGGTGGATTCTACCTCTTTCTTACAAAACGTACAAAGAGGGGAATCTGTGATTTTAAACGCAAACAGTTTTTCATTTGTATAAACAATACGATTTAAAAATTTATATTGGAAGGCTCTTAATTTCGTGTCTAAAGTAACATTAAAAGCTAAAGAGTAAACTTGTTTCCATTTATCTTCTGACAGGGTTGGGTACTGTTTCTCCCATTTGGCTCAAGCAGTAGGCGGGACTGCCTTAAAAGAAAGAAATTCCTTATACACAATTTTTGAAGAACAGCTTAGAACGTCTAACGTCTCACCTTTTACTGGCAAATAAAATGAGTTTTCATTAAAATCAAATAGTTAAGTAGACGAGTTGTTTTTTATAATGGAACGCCACCCACTGGGAATTGCATTTACTATCCCCATCAAGATAAACAAATGACTTGGTGACAAGTTAGCCTTTAAAACCTTTTCACTTTTAAGAAAAAAACCACCTTTTGAAATCAGATCTCCGATCTTAATTATTCCACATTTGTGAAAAAAGGGTTGATATATAGATTTACCTTGACTTAATAAGTTCTTATTGTTCCAGATTACTTGATTCATTATATCTTCGTTCTTAACAACCTCTGTCTTTGAGAGAATAGCCCATGCATCAAGACAGTCTTTATAGAACAAAGGTAGATAAATGGATAATTTACCGGTGTCAAACTGACACTTCAAAATAAATTTGCCACCCACTTTGTCCAAATAATAATCAAGAAAGAACTTCCAAGAGCTAATTGAGTCTTCAAGGTATTTCTTTAAGCACATGATTCTTTGAGCGTTAATCATACACTCTATATCCAGCATCTTCAGACCACCATGTTCAATATCATTAATCAGAGCCAGACGTCTGACCTTGCCCTTGCCATTCCAAATAAAATTATACAGTTCTTTGTTTACTGCTTGGATAAGATCTTTTGAAACGTTAATAAGCGACGCTTTTGACATGAACTTTGGGATAGCAAAAGATTTGACAATCTGAAGTCTCCCTAGAAGTGTTAACCCTCTCCATTTCCACATATTAAGTGTTTTTTTTTTTGACCGATTTGAGGATTCCCTCAAAGTTCTCCTTTTTCTTTAATGAACAGTTGTAACTCCAATGAACACCTAGGATTTTTACCGATGTCATGAAATTGCATGGGAAGTATTCTCGTTTTTTCAGTCCCAGACTAAAAAACTCTGTCTTCTCTTTGTTCACTTTAAGGCCCGAAACAGCCGTAAACTCTTCCAAACAGCTAAGAAGATGTTCATAAGAAGGATTGTCTTTCAAAAAACATGACATGTCATCCACGAACAAAGCGAGTTTTACTTCTTTTTTTCCAATTTTGATACCTTGAATATGTTTGTTTTGTCTTATACTGGACGTAAGGATTTCTAAACTTAAAATAAACAACAGTGGGGAAAGAGGATCACCTTGCCTCACTCTCCGGTCAACTGCAAAATAATTTGAGGCGAAACCGTTATTCATTACACAACTTGATACCTTTGAATAAAAAGTGCGAATCCATTGCACAAAATATGGTCCGAAGTTAAACGCTTGAAGAACTTTGAACAAAAACTGATGATTTAATGAGTCAAAGGCTTTTTCAAAGTCTATCGTGATTAAGATTCCTGCAATGTTAGCCTGTTTTGTATATTCTATTACGTCATCAATTGTCCTGACAACGTCAAAAATTGATCTCCCTTTCACATGAGAGTTTTGATTGTGATGAATCAGGTTTGGTAGAATAGATTCTAAACGTTTGGCTAGCGCTTTAGAAGCGATTTTTGTGTCTACATTAATTAGAGATATTGGTCTCCAATTTTTCATGAGTCTTTTGTTTTTACCCTTTTTTCCAACAAGGTGATAAGTGCTTGCTTTTGGGAGTTCTCCATGTTCATGTGCGTAATTAAAACAAGCTACCAGATGTTTCCCGAAGATTGACCAAAACCCTAGGTAAAACTCTGCTGTAAGCCCATCATTATCTGGTGTTTTATTTTATATTTTTATATTTTTAGTGAACTGTAGCATTCACTGATTGTCAATTTCTCCTCACACTTTTGTTTTTGAGAGTCGGACAGTACCGGCATAGATACTTTTCCTTACAATGATCCATTAACGTTTGGCTACACGAGTCTTTTTGAAAAAGGTTTGAATAAAAGCTACTGAGTTCGTCCAAGATCACCTTGGGATTTGTGGTTAAAGTTTCATTTCGTGTAAAAATTTTTCGAATTGAGCACTTTTTACATCTTGAACTTTCTCGGTTTAAGAAATACTTGTTACTTTTTTCCCCTTCTTCGTACCATCTGGCTCTTGAACAGATTATCGCTCCTTGTGCAATGTATTCATAAAGAAGGTCATATTCAGTTTTGAGAATCTCCAATCTATTTAAATTTTCAACTGACGGATTCTGATCGCACAATGACTTACAATGACGTAAATTTTCTTCAACTTCCAACAGTTTTGATTTTCTTTCTCTAGCTTTTTTTTTTGCTGTAAGATATGGTGTCCTGTCTTATTTTATATTTAATTAGATCCCATAGCAGTCTCGGGTCTTTGATATCCTCAAATTCTTTTAACCATAATTGATAGTTACTTCTTATGATATCTACATAGGTGCTGTCATTTAAGAGGCTAGCATTAAATTTCCAAAAGGATGGGCCATGTGTTTGGTTCTCTACACTCTTAATGATCAATGTTATTCCCGAGTGATCAGTTTTAATAGAGGGTATAATTTTGACTTGATCGATGTCTTCTTGGAATGCATTGTCAACTAACCATGCAGAAACCAGCCTCCTTTGCACAACCGGTGTTTTCTGACGCCATGCGAAAGATTTTGTGTCCGGATTCCTCACTCTCCAAATATCTACAAGGTCATATGATGAACAAATGTTTTCGATTCTTTTAACTGATTCCTTTAATTTTGGGTTGCCCCCATAGCCATCAAGTTTTGGATCCATGATAACGTTGAAATCTCCACAAACTATAATTCTACAATCTTCGTCGATACACATGTCGTCTAACTCATCTTTAATATTATCAAAAAAAAGGTTTTGTTCACTTGTTTTGTTTGGAGCGTAAATATGCACAAATAAGAACTTCTGATCTTGTACTAAAGCTTCCAAAATGATGAAACAACCTTGACTGTCTTGACGCACAGACTTAAACTCAAATTCTAAGGAATTTTTTATCAAGATTAGGATGCCCCTACCGTGCTGAGAGCCATGGGAGAAGAACATGTTCCCTTTCCATTGCATTTTCCAACTGTTTTCGATTTCTATAGTGCTATACGTTTCCTGTAAGAAACAAATGTCCGCTTGTTGTTTCATTAGCCATGCAAAAATTGCCTTGCGCTTTTCGAATGTGCGAATCCCTCGAGCATTTAAAGAAACTTATTTAAATGCAATACTCATTTGATTCCCGCGAGAAAAATTTCACTATTCACCACCTGACAGAACTCATTGTTCAGAAACATTCCCAAGCTTAAAGACTATGATCATTGATTGACCTTTAAGCGAATACAGCAACGTTACTCCTAATACTAAATTATAACACTGACAAACAAGAAAATTTACAGGCAGCCAGATAAAACTGTTGTGCTGCTGTTGAACGAATCGGGGTATATAAATTAGCAAAAGAAAAAAAACATAAACTAAGCTTATAAAGAGACACATAAACACAAATAAAAAATAACTTAAGTGGAGAGATTGAATATACTAAGAATTTTCCTCTTTCCCTCCGAAGTCTTCAGCTTTTCGAAGAAAGCTAGTATTGGCTTTTAACTCAGGGCGCAAAACAATTTAGACAAAGGGAAGGACTAAATAAGCCAACTGCAAAATTATAAAGAGTTGAGAACACCGTCAATGTATAATTTATCCGGTTCTGTATGACTAAAAAAAGCTCGCCTACCCGCTTTTCTTGCATCTTTCATCTTTTCCTTTTGTAATTTCCTCCGTTTTACTATTTCCTTTGGAAAATCTGCTGACACTCCGAAGCCAGTCCCTTTCAAATCTTTAGCCTTTGAGAAAATACATTCTCTATCACCATGGCAAGGAAATCGAGCAATTATCGGCCTTGGACGCTCCTCTTCATTTATTTTTCCGACTCTGTGCACTCGCTGGAATTAAATAATGCTTGTGTTGACTTGTAATTGATTCTCCAAGAAATTTTTAAGTACTCCACAAGTGTTTCCCTCCTCCTTTTCCTCACTATACCTCGGCGTACAGCAACTTATCCTCCAGGACTTTAAATCTAGCTTAGCACTTCTCCTCACAATCTTCTTTAGCTTGCGCATTTGCTGTTTTAACCTCTTCAACCTGTTTGTTTAGTTCGGCAAGACCATCATCCACAATTTGTACTTTGGATCCCGCTTCCTTGGCGTTTTCTTCAAGATGGCGGACTCGCATATCTAATTTGTCGAACTTCTCCTCTAGGCTTGAGATAGTTGAGTTTATCTCTTCCAGTTTCGTATCAATGTCAACTATTCTGTTAAGAATTTTGTCGACTTTCGCCCCCATATCTTGTGTCATTTCGCTGGCGTCTTCTGTTTCGTCTATTGACGAATCCAACAAGGCGGTAGTCGAAGCGGTTTCCCTGGCCTTTTTCTCTTCCAGTGATCTCACTTCGTTGTCTGAGACACTCGACAACTTTGATTTGCTTTTGCGCTTTTTTCTTTTGCTAGACATAAGATCATAAGCCTAAAAATTTCATTTAAATAGCGAAAACTATCGGAGAGCTAAAAGAGCGCGTCTGCTCTTCCCGCATACCTCGACCCAGTCCCCCAATAGTACTTTGATGGACAAAGATTGCCTCCCTTCACCCCATCAGCTATGCCAATCCGCCACTTTAGTCCACGACAATGATGAACATATGAAATACAACAAAAGGAGTACTTAAATATTAAATGTGTCTCTTGTACTGGTCTAAACATAAACAAATCAGTTTTTTAGTATCAGATTATTTGATGATACTGAAATTCAAGGGCAAGCGAGACCATTACAGAGTTGTATGTTTTCATAGAAACATGAAGAGCACTTGTGATTCTGTAAACCATCAATTGAATTTCCTAGTATAATATCAACTTCATGACGTGAGCATCTCCAAGTTTCAATGATGATCATTCAAGTGTGTACAACTTGCAAGCCAATAGGTTCAATAGGTTTATGCAGAATAGTATTACGTTGGGCACAACATGCACTATTTTACTAGATTTGAAAATGTATGCAGTAGAAAACCGAACGGTAAATTAAAAAAACAATATTTCAAAATATTTAACAGAAGCCCAACAAGCAACAGAGGTCAAAAAAAAATATTTTTGTTTTTGTTAATTTAGAACATCCAAGTCATTCTGATGTCAGCTTTGCACCAAATCTCTTTCTAAAAGCATATAAAAAGCATGATTCCATTTTTAATTTTGTAACACATTTTGGCTTCACCAGCAAAAAAGGAAAAATAGGAGGTTTCATGTAAAAAATAGGAGAAAATAGGAATATGCTCAAAAAATAGGAAAAAATAGGAACTTGACACCCTGTACAGTACACCCAAATTATAGTGTGATTTGATTGAGTATGAATAGTCCCATTAGTTCACAACATGACATGTATCATCAAAGAAATTGTCACTACTCATCACAGGCAGCCAAACCAGATAACTGTTGCTTTGCATATTTTTCTAAAAGATATTTGTTTTTACCATGAAAAATGAATCAAATGTGTATACAAGAGCAAAATTATGAATGCGTGTGCTTTAAAGATGTTTGTTAAAAGCATGTGTGTTAGATGTCACGGTAACGCATACGTGACTCTCCTAGAGTAAATTCTTTATAACCAGTATAGAATTACAAATTGACGCTATCAACTTCTGATTCTATCATACAGAATAACTTCTTTGCCTCAATAAGATATAATGATAACTCAGGGTTCGGAATTAACGCGTGTCCAGTCGTCAGAGACGACCAAAATTTGACCCTGACGACCAAATCTCTGAACATGGTTGCCCCTTGGATGACTAGAACAGAAACTGCCCGCCAACTTAAGATATGAACAATTATCATTATAATGGAAAATTATAATCCTAAGTCAGTATTTCTGCTTGATAAATGGTAAACTAAGTCTTTAAAAATTATCACTTCTTTTCTTTTTCTTTACAATTCAAACGTACGTAGAGTAATTGTCCGCCATATTGTTGTGTATTTACCGCTGCGCAGTAGGACTAACACCCAAGCTCCAATACAATTCCCGGATGTACATGCCATGTGCTTCTTTTAAAATCATGGCAGCCTCACTCAAGCAGAACAGTTTGTTGCTGTATTTACGCATATCAGATAACGAGAAAGAAGTTCAAAGGAAACGAAAGGAACTATCTAACGCATTTTCTGAAAAACAGACTGAAGAACTTTCAGCAAGCAAGAAAACTCGAGCAGAGGCAGAATTGTCTAAACCTAAACAAAACGCCCGGTCAATGTGAACATTTCAAACGCAATGGAAGAAAGGTCGTCAATGGCTTAACTATTCCGTAGGTACAAACTCTATGACATGCTTATATTGCTCACATTACAACACTGGAGGAGGGCGAGAAGGGTGAGGAGAGCACAGTGCATTTGCTACAAAGTACAACATTTCAACTTGAAACACTCAAGAAGCATGAAGAAAGTGCAGCGCACAAGTTAGCTGCAAAAGAAAATCTTGTGCGGAATCAAAGGCCACAAGAACGGCCAATGAAATCTTGTATCCTTCGCATGGAAAAAGATAACTTTAATAAAATTTCAAAGCTCTTTAGAACAGCATATTATATTACTCAAGCCGAAAGGCCCCTATCAGATTCTTGTGGACTTTGTAACCTTATGGAATCAATGACTGTTGAATTAGGATTAACCTATCGCAATGACAAACAAGCAGCACAATTTGTCCACTTTATTGCTGAGGCATATAAGGCCAACTTATTAAAGCTCGTGAAGTCATCAGATTTGTTTTCATTGCTAATAGATTCTTCAACTGACGTGTCTGTGATAGATGAGGAAATAATGTATCTACGAATACAGGACAATGGCCGACCAGTGACAAAAGTACTTTCCACTGCAGGCTCTTGAGAGATAGTAGGATTTGAGGCTGATGGAGCATCTGTTATGATGGGACAGCGAAGTGGCGTGTCTGCTTGAATTAAGCAAGATGCTCCACACCTTGTATCTGTACACTGTGTTGCACACAGGCTGGAACTTGGCATTAATGACACTACAAAACAGGTTGCTTACCTTGCTAACATTGAAGAGCTCCTGTAAAGTCTATACAAGTTTTATCACAATTCTCCCTTAAACTGGACTAGCCTCAAAGAACGCGGAGTTGCTGCTGGAATTAAGGTTCTTAAACCATGCAATGTACAAGGCACAAGATGGATTTGCCATCATGAGAGAGCACTCAATGCAGTCTCTAAAGACTGGTCATGAGCTCACCTGGAACAAGTTGCTATAAACGGCCAATCCAGTGATGTAAAAGCAAAAGCTAGTGGTTTTGCTAAAACGTTATTACAATTTCGATGTGCTTACTTCTTCCATTTTCTAATGGACCTTTACAAGATCTTGGCAAGAATGTCTTTAGAATTCCAGAAGAATGACACTTCAGTAGAAAATGTCACAAGGAAACTTGAAGTCACTCTTGATGGTCTCAGATCCCTTTTAACTACACCTGGTCCTATGGAAAGAGTATTCATGGAGCAAGTTGGTGATGGGACTCTTTACAAAGGCAAAGAGCTATTGAACAGACCAGAAGGTTTACGCCAGGCTGAGACTGACAAAAGGGCAGTTCTTCAGTCCTGCTTGACTCACATCCAGAGGCGCTTTCAGTCATTTGAGAGTGATAATATCCTAAAAGCAATGTATATTTTCGATTTTAGAAACTGGCCATTACACAGAGATCAACTCCTTACCTTTGGAAATGACAAGTTGCAAGTTTTAACCAACCACTACAAAGATCTGCTTAACAAAATGGATTGTGACATCCCTTCAGTAATGCTCGAGTGGCAGGAAGTCAAAATTCATGTGGCCAGAAAGGTTTCCATTGAGCCAACAATGTCTTATCTTGACCTTTGGCAAAGGATTATCCTTGAAGATCAAGACGACTTCAGGAACATTGTAAAGTTAATTTCGAACCCTGTAACTACACAATCGTTTTTAGTTATCTTTGGTTCGTTTTTACCAGCTGTGTTCTCATTTGGAGGATATCTGCTTGTCAGATGAGTAACATCCAAATGTCAAATGATGTGAGCCATAGTCTGGTTAATGTGAAAGTATCTTGTAAGTTGTTATAGATACATGTATTAGTTACTATGAACGGTTGGTTGAGCTCTATTGTTATGTTAATTTTTGTTGGAATTAAAGTTCGTTTTAAACTGATTGGAAATAATGCATTTTGGTCCTGCCTAACCAAATTCCTGTGACCAGTGACCAGTTACCAGCTACCAGCTACCAGCTACCATCTACTAGTTACCAGTTACCAGTTACCAGTATTTTAGACACTCTGTATACTGCGACAAAGCAAAAATCATAACTTACCGGTATTGAACTTGCATGCGCCAAACTTTGTTTGTGCTTTTCAATACCTTACATTTCCCACTTGCTACAGAAAACTTTGTCAAATATTTCCCGACAAATAACTACAACTCATTAGTAGGAAGTCTATCACTGCTTTGACTTAAGATGCGACAAAACAGCAGGTTTCAAGTAACCTTTGTCAAGCAATATTTACGTTAGCCAACTTTGAAAATTCTCAACTGTTCAAAATGTGGGATTCCCTAACATTTTCTCTTTTCATATTATTCATTAGACATTGTTTTTTTCTCTAAAGAATATTTGCGATAAAATAGATTTTCATGTTGCGCTACAAGCTTGTTGACGTAAATGGCCCTTATGCATGCTATAGTGTAAATGTGGGTTGCCAAGGCAAAAGTGGTCCCGCTAAAATTCACGAAGTGATTCTCGTTTACAGGAAAAGAATCGGTTCTTTGTGACAAAACTGAGCAAGACGGTATCTACAACATTCAGGTTTACATGAAGTGGATATATGTTGATGCATTTCAACATGAAGCTCTGATATAGAGAAAAAGATCACTATGCGAACATACGTTTTTAACTGTGCTGCTGTTTATTACATGTTTGTCAACATTAAAAGGCTTTTATACTAAATTATTTAACTGGCACTTGGACTTAAGGTTTTGACCTGTGTATAAATCGTGGGCAATTTTTCAGGTTGATTCTTTGATCTTGAAAGGTCAACTTATATAAACCAGTAAATACAGTATTCTGCAGTATTTTTGTGTATTAAACTGATTTAAATCAGAAATGTATTCATAAACAATTTAAATCGATTGCTGATCCCACTGAATGAAATCGAAACGAGTCAGCCGAAACAAAGATTTCTGTTTACGTTTCAACATGCGAATGATTCTTTCCAGCTGGGCGTTCGAAACGGTTAATTTTAAGATAACAAACCGTTTATTGTTTTAACATTTTGAGCTCCCTGTTTAACAATTTTGTTCAACTGTTTAACATTCTCTGTTTCTGTTTAAAAATTTCTGCAACCGTTTAACGTTTTGCTCAAGTAGTTTTTGGACTTTGCCCAACCGTTTAACGCTTTTCGTTATCCATTTATACGGAAAGAGAATCCGTTTAAACAGTTGTGTTAACCATTTATACCAGTTTAACATCTGTTTTTCTGGCCCGTTTAACGAAAAAGCCTTAGTGTCCATTTTCCCTTTCCAGGTCAAATGCATGTTTACTATTGTAATGAATAAAAATGACTGCCTTAGATGGAATTCTTTTACCCGCCAGGTACTCTAACTTATCATTTCCACACTCCTTTAGTCAGGAGAAGGTGACAGATAACTCTAACAATATTCTGAACATTTCGTTCTCAACATTTGTGCCATCCTTAAAATCAACACAATTCACCGTTCTGTTTTTATCAAACACGGTCCATCTACATTGCTTTTATATGAATTCATTTACTTCACCCATTTACACTAAAATTAATTTTTATCACAGGAAGTTAGGATAAGGAAGGGGACTGGGAAATCATGACGTCAAGACGTACTTTTCATGTGCTAGCGTACAACGCCATAAACAGATGCCCTCCATGTAGTAAGAACTGATCCAAGTAAATCACTTCGAATTGTAACCACTTTTCTTTGACTAATTCGAGTCAAATGCCCAACACCAGGAAGCACAAACGTGGAGAACACGGCTCAACCGAAAAAAGCCCGAACACTTCGAAGAAACCAAACATGGCGGACGAGGACTTCAAAGAAGCCTGCAAGGCAACCACTGTAACCCTTGACGCCGATGAAGATGAGCCGAGCCTTCTGGAGATAAAGAAAATTCTTATCGGCATTCAAGCAACAATTTTTTCCATCACTCAGGAAAATAAAGCGTTAAAGAAGGAAATCGATGAGCTGAAAGCAAGTGCTAATTTCAACGAGAGGGAGCTTAAAGACTTGAAAGACTCAATCCAGAAGGTAAAGGACGAAAATAAAGCTGTAAAAGATTCCCTAGCTTCCACAGATAAGCAGCTAAAGAACGCTAGAAAGGAGTTAGTAAAACAGAACGAGGAATCTGAAAGACTCAGCGAAGAACTTGACAATCTAGAGCAGTATACTCGCAAAAATTCATTAGAATTTCATGGTATACCACAAGACGCTTACTCCAACACAGAAGAGGTGGTAATCAAAGAAGCAAACGCTCTCAACATCTCCGTAAAACCTAAATATATTGAGATATCTCACAAGCTCAACTACGGCAAGGTAATAATCGCAAAGTTCTGCAGTCACAAGGTCAAATCAGCGATTTACAGAGAGCGCACTACGCTAAAACAAGTTAAAGTCTCCGACCTCTTTCCTAGTTATCCCTCCTCTGGGCAACAGCGAATTTTCATTAACGAGAACTTAACCGCGTTTCGGCGTAGAGTAGTGGAAGAGACAAACAAGCGACGGAGAGAGGGAACACTAATAAGCATCTGGACTTTAGATGGTAAAATATTTGTCAAGACCTCTCCAAGTGGATCACCAACCCGGATTTTTTGCAAGGAAGACCAGGACAATATGTAGCAGATCAAGAACCCGTATCTTTTGAAACATTAAGGTAAAGTCAGGAAAGCGCATCTAAACATTAATGATTAATCTTCTCCCCCCACAAAGTGTTCATTTTTATTTTTTTGTTGCGTGTTTATTGTTATTCTCTTTTATACCATGTAAACATTATTTTTAGTTCGGTTATCTTCACCGTTGTCATTCTGAGTCAAATATTTTTCAACTGATTTGTCGTCTACACAGGTGCACAATGTATTTTTTCTTTTCTTCCGTCCTTGCACAATACTTATGCTCTAAACTCCAGACCAAAAGCAATACTTTTCTTAAAATCAGAGCGAAGCTAAACAGCCTATATGCTAATCTAATATTTATGCAAAATTGCCGAATGAAAATTTTTCGATTCCTTGTAAAACAGTGAATCTGAAAATAGCCTCACTTAATGTCAGGTGAATAGGCAACAACACTAAGAGAAGAGAGGTGTTTAATTGGCTCAGAGCAAAAAACTTTTCAATATAATATGCTGCAAGAGGCCCACTGTACTGAAAACACAAGGGACATATATATGGACTAGCGAATGGGGTTACAAAACGCTCTTCAGTTGCTGCTCCAGCAACAAAGTGGGAGTCGGTATTCTTTTTAATAAGAACTTCAACTTGAAGATTCTAAAGGCTTTTGTGGATCCAAATGGCTGTTTCGTAATATGTGATATCGAAACAAACACTAAACTTCTAACTCTAGCTAATGTATATGCACCTAATGAGGACGACCCAGATTTCTTTCAGGCTGTTTTTAGTCACTTATCCAGCTTTCACTGTGAAGAAATTATAATCGGAGGTGATTTCAATTTAGTTCTTGACTTCGTTAAAGACAAGAAAGGTGGCCTTCCTAGAACACATAAGAATGTCTTGAAAGTAGTTCAAGATTTCTGTGAAAGCCTTGATTTGTCTGACATATGGAGAATTCTCAATCCGGAAGCCAAGAGGTACACCTGGCGCCAACGGCTATCCGACATACACTGTAGATTGGACTTTTTTCTAGTAAGCCAAATCTCCATTTGCAATATCACTCAGGCAGACATTATCCCAGGGTTCAAAACTGATCATTCCATGATTACTCTAAGTTTATCTTTACACTCAAACCCCAGAGGAAATGGCTTTTGGAAGCTGAATACTTCTTTACTATCAGAAACTTGCTACAGTACCTAGATAAAATCAAGGTGTCAATAGAAAATACTGTAAGCGAAGATGAAAATGATGAGACAGTCAACCCTACCTTACTTTGGGAAATGGTAAAACTGAAAGTGAGAGAGAAATCAATTTCTTACGCGGCATCAAAAAAATCAGAAAGAACGAAAAGAGAAGAGGATCTAGTAAAGTCAATCGCGATTTTAGAAAAACTTGACAACGGAAACAGTAGTGAACCTCAAAGCCAGAATGTTATAGAAAAAACTTAACACCCTAAAGAAGAACCTCGAAAAAATAATAGAATATCGGACCAAAGGTGCAACCCTTCGTTCAAAGTCTCAATGGTATAATGAAGGGGAAAAGAATACCAAGTACTTTCTGAACCTTGAAAGTTGACATTTTAAATAAGAACAATAAGTCAATTGAAAATTAACGACACTGAATTTGTCACTTCCGATGTAGCAATTTTATTAGTCTTTATACTTGCAAGGAAGTTGACGGCCCCCAGTCACTTTTCTTTCAACAAGTTAATGAACCTGTATTAGGGCTCAAGGAACAAGAGAGCCGCGAGGGTCCTTTGTCTGAAAAGGAATGTGCTGAAGCTGTAAAAAGCATGGATTCGGGCAAGACATCTGGTTCAGATGGTCTCCCAGCCAAATTTTATAAAGTTTTCTGGAAAGATATCTCCTTACTCTTGATCTCCTCCCTTAATTGCGCTCAGTTTAGAATCTGGCTGCCTCTCTATAACACAAAGACGTGGTATCATTAAAATAATTCCCAAAAAAGATGCGGAACGCTATTTCGTTAAAAATTGGCATCCAATAACTCTCCTGAATACTGACTATAAGATTGCTGCAAAAGTTATTGCAAATCGTATTAAATCAGTTCTCCGAAGACTTATTAACAAGGATCAGACAGGGTTTATGAAAGGTAGATTTATTGGAGAAAACATCCCGCTCATAGACAGTATCATTCGCTATGCCGCAGAAAATAATATTCCAGGCTTATTACTTTTTATCGATTCCGAAAAAGCTTTTGACTCACTAGAGTGGTCTTTCATCTACGAAAGCATGCGCTACTTTGGTTTTGGTCCATCGATCATTAAGTGGATAAAGACTCTTTACTGTAAAACGGAAAGCTGTGTTCTGAATAACGGCTGGTCCAGTAATTTCTTTCAGATTCAAAGAGGTGTTAGACAAGGTTGTCCCCTATCTCCTTATTTATTAATTTATCCTTTCAGCAGAAGTATTGGCCAAAGCAATCAGAAACAATGTGAACATAAAAGGTATATGTGTTAACAACAACGAAATTAGCCAATATGCTGACGATACTACACTGATTTTAGACGGGTCAGAACAAGCACTTCTCTCGGCCCTTGACATGTTAGATGAATTTAGTAAAGCCTCTGGTCTGAAACTCAATGAGAAGAAAACGGAAGAAAACGGATCGGTTCTAGTATTGGAAACGACAAACTTTCTCTGCCAGGAAAGGAATTAAAGTGGCCAGAATCCAAAAGTTAAAACATTAGGACTGTGGCTATCAGTCGAGCCTGAAATAGCTGCTCTGCTAAACTATGATGAAAAGGTGGAAAAGATAAGGAAAATCCTTAGCTGTTGGAAGTACTGTACCGTAGAATGACCTTGTTGGGAAGAATTACTGTTTTGAAATCGTTAGCCGCATCGCAGTTAGTTTATTTGCTATCTCCTTTGCCATCGAATTGCAATACTTTAAATCAGATCAACAAGTTGTTTTATCAGTTTCTTTGGAATGGAAAGGGAGACAAAATCAAACGCAAAATTATGATAAATGATTATTGTAATGGAGGCCTAAAGATGATTGATGTTATTTCTTTTAACAAAGCTCTAAAAACAACATGGATCAAGAAATACCTAGATACCACCAATAACGCAAAATGGAAATTTTTTTTTGATTTGGCTCTAAAACACTATGGTCGTGAAAACATTTTTGCTGGCAATCTCAATGTTAAAGACACCACAACGTCTATTAAAGCTACGGATGCATTTCTCAAAGAAATTTTGGAGGTCTGGGCGGAGGTCAACTTCGAACAACAAATAAAACCCCAGGTGCAGTTTCAAGAACAAAGCCTACGGCACAACTCTCTGTTTTCACTGCGTGCGACTTGTTATGAAGTAAAGGAAAGATCGCTTTTGTTTAGAATTGTCTTGCGTAGTGAAATCAAGGTAAAGATACTCTGACAGATTTCTTCGCTAATAATTATCCTTTTACTGCGCGAGACTGATAATGAAGGAAGAAAAGACCGCTTTTGTTTAGAACTGTTTTGTGAAGCGAAATCATGGAACAGAAACTCGGCTAGAATTTTTCCTTTTCGACTCGTTTTCTTCGAAGATTATTCTAATCGTTCTTTTTCTTGTCTCTTGCAAGAACAAAACAATGTCTGCCTCCTGCTCTCGACAAAACACAGAACGTTTGCAAACACACAGCGGGATACAATGAATTATTTTTGCTATAATATTTAACACAGAACGGGTCAAAATTCAACAGTTTTAATTGATAAATGGGGGGTATTTCATTTCTAAATTAGTAGATGAACAGAGGCATGAACAACTAACTCAAGTTTGTGTTTACATGACCAGATGATCAGGTAGCGAAAGTCTATTCCCACGGGAGATACCAACCACCAAAAGCGTTTGAAAAGGTCAAACCGTGACTACCTCGTTTGAACTTAGTCTTAAATAAAACGTTTACCGAGAAATGAATGTACTGAAAGCCAAGATGGCTATTCAGCAGAACACGTAACGTGACAATTTACTCTAGGTTGGTCAACAAAATCGCTTGTATCAAATGATTTGCATTTTTGTTGACAGGCTTGTCGCGTGACTCCTGCCCGAGCGAAACGATTGACTTTTTTGAATCGATACCTCATCAGCTATTCGACAGGATGACAATTATTTTTTAGAACGGATGACAACTTTTTTCGCACGGATAGCCCAAGCCGTTCGAACGGATTCAAATTTTTTTCGCACAGATAGCCCAAGCCGTTCAAACGGATGCAAATTTTTGCACGTATAGCCCCGGATTGGACATCCGTTCGAACGGCTAATGGACGGTATACAAATGGCTATCCATGCAAAAACAGCAAACTGTAAGGAATGTTTTCGCGTGACAGGTCACATTTATCATTGATTTATCAGGCCTCTTACATTATCAAATGTTTTTACCCATGGTGCTTTTGAAACCATTGAGCACCATCTTGAATTACGTAAGCACTTTTCTGAAATGTCCATACACATAGAGATCTTAAGTACAGTACCGCTCAAAGGTAAGTTGACAGTCACTCGCGAGTTGCGAAACTCGACTCGAGACTCGATTCTCGATCCTCGAAAATTCTTTTGAGTTTCGAGTCGAGAAAAATAATCAGCTTGCTGGAATAACTAAATTAACTGAATGAAAAGCATTCGTTGATGCCGTGGGGATAAAGCGTACCGACTTTAAAGTGTCAAGTGTTCTTTAGAATGGTTAGCGAGATTAAAATGCTGTGCGACCGGTTTGGATGTGTCTTAGTCATCTTTCTCAACGTTGGTATCCAGTCAGTTCGCTCCATGGTCAGATCGTTCCAAAATAACAGTCAGATCGTTCCACAAAAAGTAGTACGGTAGTTTTGCTTCAAAGTCATTTCGCTGCAAGTCGTATCAATATATCATTCCAAGGCACGGCAAAATTTACAAATGTATCAAGGAGAAGCGTGTTTCCTTTACTGAGAACAAATTCGGGTAACGAAATCTTCGAGTAAAAATTCAGCAATTCCGAATCTTAAAAAGACTCTACTAAAACACTTGCACTATTGTTTGTTGATGCAAAAACTTACAAGTGGGAAGCAATTTTCCCTTACGCCGTCATGAAATCAAAACACTCACGAATTTTGCATACGCATTATAGTTAATAACGATTTGTTGTTTGAAATAAAGTGAGGCTGTTTTCAACATCAGTTGTTGTTTTGGAGAATAATTGGCTTGTAAGGTTGTGTTGTATTAGAGGTTGTAAAGGCCGTGAGTTGCGTTACGCGAATATAAACAATTCGACTTTGGCTTAATTGACGCATGCAGATTTGTGCACGTGAAAATGCACGCGCTAGTTAGGCGGTTGATTTTCGCTTCTTGAACGACTTGTTCAACGTCTTGTGATAAATAAATGGTGGCCGATTTGTGGTATTTCATGCATACATATATTATAGACATGCACATGAAAAAACAACATGCGAATAAAGATTGTCATATCGATTGTGCTTCGAATGGAGTTCGGCTAAATAATAATTACTATATCGTCCGCGGGGTCCTTTCTTCCAAGTTTATACGACAACTCTTATTTCCTTGTTGAATATAGTACAAGCAAAAGTAATTGTGAGATGATAATTCGTATTTCATATGACGGAGTAACTCGTGACGTCTCAATTCTGGTAAGATATTCAAGGCACTTTTTTTCTCGTCGCGAACCAAGACACCATACTGTCAGAGATGGAAATAACGGCCGGTGATCGGTAATTACTGATCAAAATTGCCAGCCAAGAAAATATGATATGATTCCTATAGTGTACCGATATATAGATTCATATACTACACTTTTTAGTACTTGCGTACTTGACCGCTGTGCAACTTGTACTGCAGATGCTCGGTGTCGGTGGATTAGGGAGACTGGGCGAGAACCAACGCTGAGACCTCCCTCGATTTTACCGCCCCCCCCCCTCCACAATTTTACGCCCAAGCAAATTACCTATCAATCTGTTTTCCCTTATTTACATCCCTGCATACTATAACTTTGAGTGGACATCAACAAGTACAAACAACTGAATACTTGCGTGCGAATGGTTATTGTTCTTTCTTCGAGAGATTAATCACCAATTGAATTCGAATTTATGAATATTCCAGATATCTCGATTCTTGATACTCGATACTCGATTCTCGATCCTCGATTCTCGTGTCTCGAAACTCGAACGTCTCGACCTTCGAGACGCGAGAATCGAGTTTCGAGGATCGAGTCGAGACTGTCAACTTACCTTTGAGCGGTACTGTACCTATACTGACATTAAAACAGATACTGTATGCTGTGACATCACAACAAAATTTACTAGTGAAGCAGGTATTGAATGTACTTTAGGGTTGGATGTCCATGACCTAACTTTTCCCTTGCATTTTGATGAATTAATTTTGAGCTCAATCAATTTTATTTTTTCCATAAAATGTCATTGAAAGCAGGTTCTCATTTATTCTGTAATGTAATGACTACTATCATGAAGACATGCAGTGCTGAAAGAAACTACTCAGGATTTGCTGTTGCATTTACAGTGGCAAAGTTCTGATTTAAGAATGTTTCTGTCACTGCTATTTGATTTAAAACATGTGCATTAATAGTACGCAAACATAATAACTATGCTTCAAATTTAGCATTTCTGACATGTTACAAAAGTGCTGTTAAAATCAAATTCTAAATATGCCCTACAAACCATTATGTCTGTCAATGCACAATTCTAGGATCTCACACAAAGTATGTACAAAATTTAATATTAATCAATCTTAATGACATCCAAGTCATCCAACTGCTGCCAGTTACTTTTAATTAGTAATCAAATCGCCCTACAGTACTATAAGTATTCAAGAGGAATTTAGATACAATACTCACCATTAATAACTAGCTGCACTGTATCCTTTACACCAGTAAAATTCACTGAATCAATTATTTCCACTGCAAAATATCTTTTATCTGCTTTCAAAAGTGACCTTAGTGTAAAAGCAACCTGTCCTGCACCATTCCAATATCCATTCACTCGGTTCTTATAGTTGTGATTGTCTTCTATTGTTACTGTACCATCCCTGGCAACAGACACCAACTGACGATCAATGTCATCTGCGTTGTCAGATGTCAATCCCCATCTGGCATTGAAGAAGGAACCAGTGAATGTCCAGGTGAAGTTCACATGGGAGTTCAGAAGTCCACTGATATTTTTTCCACCATAAGGCTGGATAAGTTGTACCTGAGTTGCTGCAAAACATAAAGAAAGTGCACATAATCACTTGTTTCAATAACCAGGGTGAAAGAGATAAGTGGTTCCTTATGAGAATAAGTGGCTTACAGTGAGTGCATACTATTTAACAATTATTCCACGAAATAATAATAATAATAATAATAATAATGATAATAATAATAATAATAATGATAATGATAATGATAATAATAATAATAATAAAGATCTGTCAACAGGGAGCCCACTTCACATACATGTGGTTTTCAGTGGGGCCCTGCAAAAATAAAAGTGCAAGAACATTATACTAAGTGATAATTAAAAATTAAGAAATATCCCTAATTTGACTTCTAAAATTAAAAATACTGATACTGTTCCTAGCTTCATCGGGTAAAGTGTTCCATTCATTAACGGCATTGTAAATAAAACGCATTTGTCCCCAAGAGCAATGGGATGGAAGCTTACAAATGTTGTCTTTACTTCTCGTATAATACCCATCAATATCTTTAATACTACAAAAATTAAAATTCCAGTCAACTCAAGCATTTAAGGCCTCAAAAATTAAAATCATGCGATGAAAACTTCTTCTTCTCTTCATGTTCTCCCAGTTGAGATGCACAAGTGCCTCTCTAGCAGATGACTGTATTGGCTTGTCAAGAACAATCCTCGCAGCTGTGTTTTGCAGTACTTGGATTTTATTCATCAGGATTACATTGTTTTTGTCTCCCCATGTACATCCGCATAGTCTAATAACAGTATTATGGTCGTCTTAACTAAAAGTTCCCTGATGTTCCTCGGAAGAAAACGCTTAATTCTTCCTAATAAACCCAATCTTTGCAATACTTTGGTAGAGGTGTTCTACATGGTCTGACCAAGTCAGATTCTCATTTATGATGGTGCCCAGATACTATCCAACTTCCTATCCATGATTGACAAAGTGCCATCATTAAATGAATTCAGCTTCTTGTTGCAACCAATGACCATAAATTTAGATTTAGTGACATTTACAGTCAGTTTATGCTCGAAACGCCATTGTGCTAGTCTGTCCAAATCATTATTCAGTAGGGTCTGTAATGTTTAAGCTGAATCTGAAGAGCAGTATAGGGCAGTATCATCAGCGAACAAGGTAACGCTGCTGTTCTTAAGGACATTGGGCAGGTCATTGATGTAGATGGTAAACAATAATGGGCCTAGGATTGACCCTTGGGGAACACCAACCGTCACTCTCCTAGTCGAAGACGAAACCTGACCAATGACTGTTTTCTGACAACGAAATGAAAGATAAGAGTCAAACCATGCAAGGTCAGTGCTGGTAACTCCTATGGCTTAAAGCTTCTTTAACATAATGCCATGGTCCACCGTATCAAGCGCTTTCTTTAAATTGATGAATACTACACCGTTAACTAATCCTTTGTCCAAATTTCCTAGTATACCTCATCAATAAACTGAGTTAAAGCTAGACTGGTAGATCTTCCACGTCTGAAACCAAATTGGTTAGCGAAAAGAAGGTTTTTGGAAGCAAGGTAGCCATTAAGTTAAAAATGTACAGCTCTCTCGATCACTTTACTGATGGTGGGAAGGATAGAAATCGGGCGGTAGTTATCTTTATCACTTCTGTCACCTTGCTTAAAGAGCGCAGTTACTTAAGCACATTCCCATGGGACAGGTTTATAATATATTATAGTGAACGAGCGAGTACACTTGCTGAATCTCTGAGCAGGCGAGCACTGATGTTATCCAGTCCAATGGCCTTATTGATCTTCAGCTGACTCAACTGCTCCTCCACAAAGGATAATTACTGTTACGGGCTGGAGAGAAAAATTTGAGCTGCATGCAAAGCGACCACAAATGAACCCCGCTAACTACACCTACTTATAACCCAAGTACATTACGTCATGTGACTGAAGAACTGGTCAATGAAACTAGAAATAGACTTAATGAGTTCACTGATTGGCTTTTGGCTTATGTTCCCCCTCCAATGAAAAGAAATGTTGATCTGCGCATTGGAGAATTAAAAAATAGGATAAATCAACTACTGTATATAAAAATTACTATAATCCATCTAATTATGTCTTGAGAGAGCATCAAACAGCGTTAAAAATGTATCTTAAGACTTATAGGGTCGATGGCACTAGAGGTGAAGCTAGATCATTCTTGGCAAAAATTAAATTATCTATTTTAAATACGATTAGGAATATGAATAAGCCAATTAAATTATTCTTCATATTAACATGTCGTTTTAAATTAGATATACCAACTAAAGAGCCAGAAGAAATGTTTGCTAGTTTTAATGGTGGAAAACCAATAAATTATTAATTACTGACTCAGATAATATAATGACTATAATCAATGAAATATTTAAAATAATCTTAGAAAAAATACCGAATTTTGAAACTCAGGGAACCGGATGGCGATTCATGAATGTGGAATATTTTGATATACAGGTTGTTAAATCGGTCCAATCTCGGGTAGTAGTTACATTCCATTACCAAAAGTCATTTCAGATAAAAAAGCAGTAATCAATGTTAAAAATTTTTTAAAAATGATAATGAATGTTTTAAATGGGCTGTAACATCGGCGGTTTTTCAAACAAAAGTCCACCCAGAAAAATTAAACTCAACAATGATAGAAAATTCCAAAAAATTCAACTGGGGTTATATCAAGTTTCCAAAAAAATGTCAAGACAAAGCTGAATTCGAACAACATAACCCATATTCAATTAATGTTATTGCATATAATGATCAAACAAAAAGTTTCATAACTTTAAGAAATAACAATAGATTATTGCCACGTGAGCCAAATTATATTTATACATAATGGATGATGGTCAAGAAGAAGAAAAAGCGAAAGGCATGAAAAAATCTGTGATTAAAAAATCCATATTTCATGAAAATTTTAAAACGTGCTTATTTAGCCTGGAAATCCAAACTAGGAAAATGGATGTTATTAATAGCCATTTGCATGATATCTACTTTGAAACCGTTAAAGTGGCTTTATCAACATTCGATGACAAAAGAATACTCAGAAAAGATTCCACTGATACCTATGCAATTGGGCATTATGGCTCCATTGAGAATCATTACAATGACGATTAAATCTAAGATCAACACTAATGTTAACAGTGATATTCCATTAGATCATCAGATTATTGAAATAAATCCAAAGAACAGTAGTAAATTCAAAAACCAAAAGATGATTATCGTTGATATAGGAAATACAATAATATTATTAATTGCAAATTATTTAAGAACGGAAGTTTAGTGTTAGCATGTTGCCTATCACTAGAAGATGGAATTTCCACCACTAATATCATCAAACAGAAATTAAACGATGATTCATATAGCCATGTTAAAATTTGCTTAATTAACGCTGCTACTAGAGTCAGTTATTCTGTTAATTTGGTTATTTGGATAAGTCATCACCCAAAAATTATAAGATGTTACTACAATAATAATAAGTATTGTGTAGTCGTTATTACTCATAAAGCTATTGATCAATTGGTCAAAATCGTTGTTTTCAAATCGGGTAAGATAAACATCGCCTCTGTGGTTAATAGTGATCACATCCATGATGCTTACGATTTTATTCAATTTTTAAATAAAGTTTCGGAGCAAATAAAATTGAATGGTGGTTTTTAAACTACCGTATTTACTCGTGTATAAATCGACCTTTTATGACAAAAAAAAAATCATCCCAAAAAATCGCCCTCGAGTCATACACAAAGACCTGACCAAGCAATCCAAGAAATTAGCATAACAATTGCCGAAGTCCGTTTCGAAAACCGAGTTTACAAAACCAGTTCTAATTGTGCTCAAGTTTTGTCAGTTTTCGGCACACTTTTCGGCAACAAAAACGTGTGAAATTCTAAATGTTCAGTGGTTTAAACGCAGACCTACTGGAGATGATTTCTATTGTGTCTTTTGATCTGTAGAGCAGACATTTTTCTTAAAGCTTCGGCTTTCGCTGGTGTTTACGGTACTGAACTTTCGTTTTCATCGAACAATTACAGTAGTGACCTGGCAAATGCTGGTGTTTTCATCAAGCCTTCGAAGCTCTTCGGCATTCCTCTGGTCTTCTAAATCTCCTTTCAAACTCAACATTCAGATAAAGGCTAGTTACATGCAATACGATTTACGGTAAGATTTCCGCACAGGTCCCTACTTCATTATGCATGCTGAAGCTGTCTTGTCTGGTGTAATGCACGTGCAAATGTTTCTTGTGTTCGAAGAACGAAATAGTATAGTTACAGAATGCATAAATACAGTATATGTATTCACAAAAACCAAAACAAAGTTCAAGATGCAAAACACCAATTTCAATTGGTAATTTTATATATAATGGTAAAGAGAATAAGACTTGCTTTCAATACCATGTGTATCAATCAAAATATAAAGATTTACCTAAATGTGAGCATTATAAGTTAAAAAGGTGTTGTAAAGTTTGTCAACCGGGGAATCAAAAACCTAACACTAAAGCATGCAGTATGTCATAAAATTTTTGAAATTAATAATTTCATTAAAAACGGTAAAGAATTAAAAAAACTGTGAAAGTTGTCTGGAAAAATCTCGCATTCAATGGGTTAAATATTTTTGTCAGCATAATCGTTGTCCTAGTAGATGTAAACGATGTTCTCCAGAGACTGAATTAACAATAAACAATATGTTACGAGATAGTAAAAACATGACAAGGCAAAGAATAGATACCATCCAGAAAATCATATTGATAAACCAAGAAGGCCTGGGCTCTATGCTTATTGGCCTTGCTTCTTTGTATAATAACTTTATTCTGTTTCATCATTTCTTCTACTGAACCAAAGAATTCCCTACCTGGATCAACCACTAACGTCTTAGGGAATTTCAACTTTTGCAACCTCATCCGAGTATTTACAAGTCAACGGTTCGGCATCCTTGTACCTGGACACGACATCAATAACCACTAAAGCATATTTATAAATTTTTCCCCTATATTTATCATAAGGAAGAAACAACAAATCCGCTTGATGCACAGAATTAGGCTTCTCAACAATCCACCTCGGACGAGGAATACTGTTCGAATTAGGATTCTGCATGCAAATGGTCAAGTGTGGCCTCTCAACCAAAAATATTCCAACGGCAAAACGCACGGTTACTGAACGGTTGAAGAAAATTAATTTTTGAAAGGCTAGCAGTAAATGGCTGAACAGCTGAATAAAATTTATGAATGGTTAGCAGTGAGCGATGAACGGCTGAACGGTACAAGTAACTCTCAAACGGCGTCAGTTTATGCGTAAACGGCTAAGAAAAAGAATGAATAATTCGAATGAAACAACAGTTGGCAGGATTTTTCACCCGCTCAGTCGTCACGCTCGTATCTATTAACCAAAAGTCAACGTCAAGCCGCTTGCGAGGATTGCGAGATTTAAAGCAATGATGGCTTACTCCATAATCATATCATAATAAACTTCTAATGTAAAATGTGATAAAATAATAGCCCTCGAAAGTCTGCTCAACCGGTAAAGCAAGGGAGAGAATGAGAAATAATTTCTGTGTTCAAAACACGCGTTTATATCTACTTATCAATGCGTGACATCTAAACTTCACTAAAACTGACACGGTAACGCAGCCGTTTTGACAACCAATCACGTGTATTTTAAAATGTTCAGTTTACTTGCTGTTCGACTTCAATCGAAGGAAACCGAATCAAAAATCAATCGAACGCAATTGTAATGGTTCAAAGAAAACAAAAAATGGCGATGATCGATGAAGTTCACGGTTTAATTGAAACAGGGGAAGTCGTTGCGAAAGTAAAGCAGTTTCTGCGATCTGTATGCGCGTGCAGTAAGGGCCCGAAAAGTGGGCCGTGTTCGTGTCTGTGCTCACGAATCTAAACAACTGTACGGACCTAACTCATGGGGAACTGGATTGAAACTGCGTTGAAAGCGTTGGAAATCATCAAGAGCCGTTGAAAAAAGCCGTTCAGGTACCCGTTGCAAGTGTTGATAAAAGCCGTTGAAAAAATTTTCACAAACCATTGTCGTTCGCGTGAGAGGTCACATTTCTCACTTTATTCTGAACTCGAGTTTAGCCTTTCATAACAAAGAGCTCGCAATTGAAAGCTCTATTGTTTTCTTATCAGAACTCATGCATATTCGTATGGCGCGCCTTTCCAGTCAATATTCAAACAACCTTAATATACAATACATCCATTACATTTCTGTGCCATATTTTATATATTCCTTCTGTATATTTTTTATTTTGCTTCATTATTTTTCATTTTGCTTCTATATTTTATATATCCCTTCCTATTAATTTATATATACGTGTTAAGCTCATCTCTTTTTTATTTTGTTCTCTTTATTTCATATGCGTTCTATATTTTTATATTTATTCCATATATTTTTTTTTCGTTCCGAGTGGGATATTTTATTTTCTTTCTAATTAGTATGCAACACGTGATCACATGACCGCGATGCACTTTTTCATACCGCCATTTTGGCTTTCGTTCACATGGAGGAAGATCTGCTGTGCTTGCCGTGCGGCCGCGGATGCTTTAGAGATTTTAAGTAATTTGAGACCTTGTTTTACGAGAAATGTTAATTAATGTTACAATAAATTCAACAGCAGTCTCTTTCAGTCAGCCGGACAACGAGGATCATCAGGTGAACAAAGTAATAAATTTCAGTGTTTACAATCGAAGTTGGTAGTATATGATTAACTGTAAATGCGTGGTACACCTGCTCCGAAACATACAGTAGTTACCACCAAACAGCATTATCGTATCGTATGGTACCAGCAGTTGATGTTCAGCTCACACCACAACAACTGCACATTTTGGAAGTCTCCTGTCATCCTTCGAATGACGATGGTGAACATGGTAGAACACAATATTTGAGGTGCATGACATCCTTAGGAATCAGTTCAACATATAAGAAACGATAAAGCTGTTTTGGTGGTAACTACTGTATGTTTCAGAGCAGGTGTTCCCAGCATTTACAGTTCATCAGACTACCAACTTCGATTGTAAACACTGTGAAATTTATTACCTTGTTCACCTGATGATCCCCGTTGTCCGGCTGACTGAGAGAGACTGCCGTTGAATTCAGGTATAACATTTCTCGTAAAACCAAGTCTCAAATTACTTAAAATCTCTAAGGCATCCGCGGCCGCATGGCAAGCACTGTACAGATCTTCCTCCATGTGAACGAAAGCCAAAATGGTGGTATGAAAAAGTGCATCGCGGTCATGTGATCACGTGTTGCATACCAATTAGAAAGAAAATAAAATATCCCACTCGGAACAAAAAAAAAATATATGGAATAAATATAAAAAATATAGAACGCATATGAAATAAAGAGAACAAAATAAAAAAGAGATGAGCTTAACACGTATATATAAATTAATAGGAAGGGATATATAAAATATTGAAGCAAAATGAAAAATAATGAAGCAAAATAAAAAATATACAGAAAGGAAATATAAAATATGGCACAGAAATGTAATGGATGTATTGTATATTAAGGTTGTTTGAATATTGACTGGAAAGGCGCGCCATATATTCGTGCATAATCGAGACCGTTCCAGTTCGATGACCGTTTCGAGGCAACAGTGTCGATTATCGAGTATCGAGTGTCGAGTATCGAGTCTCGATACTCGATACTCGCGAGTATCGAGTGTCAACTTACATCTGGGCGGTACTGTACTTAAGCATTTCTAAATTGGCCAAGAATATGGTTATCATTCCCGGTAGTTTTTTCATTGTATTTGATTTAGAAAATTGGTGGTCATGCAAATAATACAGTTGTTAATAATCTAGATGGCGCATTACACGGTAGTGGATTATCTATTAATGGCACCCAAGATGGCTTCCGATTAACAATAACACGGGATAAATCTGGATCTGGCAATTTAACGTGCCATGTGTTTATGGTAAGCGACGCAATAATGGAAATCATGAATTGTGATCTTAAATTGATCAAGTATTAATAAATATGTGTGAAAACTGCAGAAATCAATATTTAACGAAACTTAATTTGGATATCATTTGTGATCATTGTGATGCAAATTTCAGATGTGACATTGAATATGGAGATGAATACAACATTCCAAGATTATTACTGCAAAGCGAGTTGAGTACTGGCCGACATCAGGGGTTATCCATTTGGGTATTAACTCAACAACTCAATTCCATATCCCAACCATTCTGAGATAATGTCGCTGCCGTTATCGCATTTCATAATCCATCTCAAATTGGAACCAAGATGTTGTTTGAAGATTTTTCTGGAGATTTAGATTTGGAAACACAACAACAATTCATTGAATTATTAAGATCAGAAAAATTTTCTAGACTTTGCTTATGTTTGATATCCATTTAATTGCTATCTAGAAATACCATCTGTTATAGAATCATAATCAGTTGAAAAATATTTAGAACCTCAAGAAAAGATAGAAAAAGTTGAAGATCTTCTCGAAAACAAACAAGCTAGAAAGTCTGGCTATTCTTGCTAGTTTAGGTGCTACCAAAGAATATCTAGGTCAACAATTGACTTTAGAAGATATTAAGAAATTACCTAGTAAGCAAGTAGGAAAATATTATCACCGTTGTCAAGTGGTGCTAGGAGAGCAAGTGACCACTGGTTTAGTCAATTCTGCCTTATACACGGTATCTTCATTAATCAATAAGCTATTACCAATTGATGATCGTGAAAGCTTATGCGAAGATCTACAGAAAGACGATTTGGTAAAATGAGAATTAGGAAATATAGTGGGTTTCTTAGTTTTAAAAGGTGGTAGATTCGTAGCATGCACTTGCTAGCGGATTATTTAAAGTTGCCAAAGATATCAAATTTCCCGAAGAACCTGCTAACAAACTAGAGGGCACTGTTGAAAAGATAATTAAAGATTGCCAGATAACCTAAGTTAACAATCTCAGAAAATACTGAAACAACTTAGCAAATTAGCAAATTACCAAAGAACGTAAGGATCCCAACGTAAGGATCCCAAGAAAGTTGAAGCTGGTAAACGACTTAAGGAATATAATAAATGAGCTAGAGAAGCATTGGATAGAGAAACCAAACGGGAAGCAGAAATGGAAGAAAAACCTAGCAAAATCGTAGATATCAGTTTAACAACAGCAATATCACTAATCCCAGTTGGCTTAACAGCATTAGATTTGCTTATGCATTATTTCTATAAACCAAAACAAGATCCAGAACACAAAATCCAAATCAAAGAACCAGAAAAACCCAAACCTGAACCTAAAAAACCAAAATGTGGTATGGAGTAGGTTATTTAAAGATTCCATGATTTAAACGGATACAATGGCAACAGATGAAAATAAGCTAGTTAAAAGAGTCATGGATGCTTCAGTTTTAGTAGGATTAGCCACTGGTGTTGGGTATTAAGGGAACAAATTATTGAAAAAAAGCTTTCTAACGGATCCTTGTAATAGTACTATGAATTATGCAAAACGGGTCACTGCTTTAGCCTAAGTATGGCTTTAAAAGACTATCTAGAAACCCAAAAGATTGTACCTAACAGTATTTCATGATTTAATATATAATGGCCAGTATTAATTTTATGATTGGTGGAGCAATTTTAAATGCTACCGCATTCGTCAGTGGAAATTACCTAGCAAAATATTTATCAGGGTCGAATGTTGACGAAGAAAAGGTTAGACACGATAAAGCAATGGAACAATACCAAAAAGATCATAATGCATATTTAGAAAAAACGTCAGAAATTAATGGATTGGTATAACAACCAAAAAGATTTTAAATACCAAACAAGCCTTAAATTCGCAGATACAAATAAGGCGGCTCTATTATATAGCCAAACACATCCTGATTTTTACATTAAAAGAACCACAATTTTCTGATTATTATAAACCCAGTCAAAGCCAAAAAACAGGTGAATTGATTTTCGTTGGTGGGGGGATCTTAGCATTAGGTTATCTTGCAAGCCGTTTCCTATAATTTAAAGATTCCTATCTACTAAAAGTAAAATGGAGCCAGTGGATATACCATTACAACCAATGGATGATTACAAATACCCAGAAGACGACAACTATGACTATGACTATGAGGATGACGATGAAGAGTAAACATCTTTTATTTATCAACCAGATGATGAGATAGATCCAGCATATCATGATCAAAGTTATTATGATCCCTATGATGATCCATATTATTCTGAGATATACGAGGAAACATCCACAAGTCTGCCAAGAACTGACGATGCTGGGGGTCTAACTCCAGAACAAAATGTGAGAATCAAAAAGCATGAAGTATGGAACTCAATAAGAGCAAAATTCCCTGAGGCTAAACCTACATTTTTTTTCAAAGAAGATGATTTTGATAGAATCATTGTTAAAATAATAGGAAAAAACCCAGATTATAATAAGTGGCATTTACTATTTCAGGAAAATGGAGATTTGACTAAAGGGCTACCCAAACAAATAACAAATGCACTAGGAAAACCCGCAGAAGTCATAATTTCTGAAAACCCGAGATCCAATGTTATCGTGATAATGAACAAGAATTATGTAGAATCACAGATGAACATTGTAGTGCATGGATCACGTGTGCAGTTGCATTATCTAAACCCCCCTCTAAGCGTAGGTGTCGTTGTTGACCGGAGGTCAGAGATTGCACATATACTGTTCATGCCGTTATATACATTTGTTCCTTTGGAGTTATATTAAAGATTAACAAGACTCACTACATGGTGTCAGGAGTGGCGTCTCAAGCAAGAACTTGAACGCGAACCTCGTCGAACCGGATTTGTTTTTGAAGAGAATCGAGTGACGTGTTTTCAGGCAAGAACTTGAAGTACATTTCGTCGAAACGGCGCTTGATGAACAGTAGAGTTGTGTTTCAAGCAAGAACTTGAAGGTACAGCTCGTCAGTCTGACAGTTGTTATTATTGAGCAGTCCAGTTGCGTTTCAAACAAGAATTTGAACGTGAATCTCGTTGAACTGCCGTAACATTAAGAGAGTTTGGAAAGCAGTGTTGTGTGGCAAATTTGAGCAAGAATTCGACCACAAACCTGAGTTGTTTAGCCGAGTCATTGTTAGCGGGCAGTTTGGATAGTTGTGTGGTGTTTGAAGGTAGAATTTTTTTTTTTTTCGTACCTTCCTTCAAAGTACCTTGTGAACTTCGAAAGCTTGTACAACGCCTACTAACCGCACCAGTGGACCTGGACCCCTGGAATTGAAGCGTAACCATGAGTGATGAAGAGGGCCCGTTCTCAGGTACAGCCCCTCATGTTCCTGTCCCAACGATACCCATGATCGTTTGAAGTCAGTTACCTCCTCCTGCTCCAATGAGCCTAAAAGGTAATTTAGCAGAGAACTGGAGCTTCTTTAAAGAAACCTGGAAAAGCTATATGATAGCCACTGAACTTGAAAAGAAGCCGAAACCAGTCATTCTGGAAACCTTAAAGATTGTAGTTGGCAGAGAAACCATTCAAATAGCAAAGAACCTTCCAGTGGCTGATTGCACAGACCCAGATAGCCTGTTAACTGCTTTGACGCAGCATTTTGAACCACAAAGAAACATCATCTTTGAGCGTTATCTTTTCAATAGTGCCAACCAAGGTGATGATACCATTGACCAGTACCTGAACAGACTACGAAAATTGGCATCCACTTGTGCTTATGGAATGCTAAGTGATGAGCTCATTCGCGACAGACTTGTCATTGGAATCAAGAGTCATGAGGTCAGGAAAAGACTGCTTCGTGAAAAAGGACTAACTCTAAGTAAAGCCTTAGATGTCATTAGAGCAGCAGAAACTACAAATGATCAACTGAAGAAGATTGATGGTGAAGTGGAAGCACAAGTAAATCTTGTGAAGAACAACCCAAAGAAGACGGATTCTAAACAGAAGGCAGTGAAGAATTGCAAGTATTGTGGAACAGTTCATAAGCCTCGTCAGTGTCCAGCATATGGAAAAAAATGCAGCAAATGCCATAAGAAGAATCATTTTGCTAAAGTGTGCACCGCACCTCCTCATAGAAGTCAAGATAAAGAACACCAAGGGAGATCAATGACATCTGTCAAACCTACTCCCAGGAAGCCTACCCAAAGCGTTCATCAAGTCAAGGAATCGGGTTCATCATCAGACGATGAGTTGTACTACATGTTTACAGTAAGTGACGATGGACGATCCAAGTATATGGTAGAACCACTGCTCAGATTTGAGGAGAAATGCAAGTGGGCTCAAGTTCCTATGCAGATGGACAGTGGATCAGAAGTCAATTGTCTTAAAATGAGTGACTTCCTGAAGGTTGATAACAGACCAAATCTGGAGAAGTCTTCTGCCGTACTGAAAACATACAATGGAGAACGCCTGCTGCCTAGAGGTCAGATTCACCTGGATATTCAGATTGGTGGTAAGAAGACCAGAGCAAAATTCCTAGTTGTCGATGATGCTCCTAGTTCTTTGTTGTCAGGAAAACATGTGAAGACTTGGAACTTCTGACTGTGAAGAGAGAACTTCTGATAAACACAGTCTCTGACGCGAAAACCTTGACAAGAGAAGCTGTACTATCAGACTACAAAGATGTGTTCACAGGACTTGGGTACATTGGAAATTACAAGATTGAGCTGAAAGAAGAAGCAATTCCGAAACAAGATCCTCCAAGGACAGTACCCATAGCTCTCAGAGATGACGTAAAGAAGGCACTGAAAGACATGGAGAAGAAAGGCCACATAACTAGAGTTGAGGAGCCTACAGACTGGGTAGACAGTGCTGTGTACGTGAAGAAGCGCAATGGCAACATTCGTGTTTGCTTGGATCCCAGGGAACTGAACAAGTATGTGAAAATACCAAAGCTTCGCCTCCCCACCATTGATGACGTGACATCAAGACTAGGCAAAGTTCAAGTATTTTCAGTCTTGGATGCAAAAGATGGGTTCTTACAGGTCAAACTAGATGAAGACTCAAGCAAGCTCACGACATTTCACACCCCATTTGGGAGATACAAATGGCTCAGAATGCCCTTTGGCATATGCAGCGCACCAGAGGAGTTTCAGAGGCATGTGAATGAAATCATTGAAGACATGGAGGGAGTCTCAGCCATTGCCGATGATATCCTGGTAACTGGTGTTGGAGAAACGCATGAAGAAGCCATAGTGGACCATGACAGAAATCTGACTGCCTTGTTGGAGAAGTGCAGAGCCCGAAATTTCAAGCTGAATAAAGAGAAATTCGTGTTCAAGCAGAATAAATTGAAGTACTGTGGACATATTTTGACTTCGGAAGGCATTCTTCCAGATCCGGCCAAAGTTGAAGCAATTACACAGATGCCACGACCACACAACAAAACGGATGTACGAAGACTACTTGGCATGATAAATTACCTCGGTAAATTCTTGCCTCAATTGTCTGATGTATCAGAACCTCTCAGGAACCTTACGAAAGCTGAGACCCAGTTCATTTGGTCTCAAGTTCACGAAGATGCTTTCAGCAAACTAATGAAGATGATCTCATAACCACCACTGCTTCGGTACTATGACTTAGAGGAAGAGGTCACAGTGGAGACAGACGCTAGTGACTACGGACTCGGAGCCGTGTTGTTTCAAGCCGGTAGACCAGTGGCATTTGCAAGCCGGACGATGACGCAAACAGAAAGACGATACTCTCAGATTGAAAAGGAGTGTCTAGCACTAGTGTTTGGCTGTACCCGATTTGACCATTACCTTCATGGACGAGACATGATCACAGCCCGTACAGATCACAAACCTCTGGAGACCATTTTGGCCAAGAGCATTAACAGTGCACCCAAGAGGTTACAGCGGATGATGCTGCGACTTCAGAAATACCATCTGAATGTTGTGTACAAGAAAGGAACACAGATGTACGTCAGTGATCATCTGTCCAGATCTGCCCTCCCAAACAGTCAAGCACAGAGGGAGAGAGAAGACTATGAAGTCTTTGCATTGAATACCGAAGAGCTTCTAATGAAAGAGATTGAAGCCACAGATCCAAATATCTTTCATAACTTGACAGATGCCACACTTCAGAAAGTTGCGACAGCAACATCAAAAGATGGAAATCTCATTGAACTAGCAAACATAATTGCTATTGGTTGGCCCGAAGACAAGACTCAAGTACCTCCCAGTATTCGTGAATATTGGCCCTATAGAGATGAACTAGCTGTCCAGGATGGAATAATTTACAGAGGAACCAGAGTGCTCATTCCCACAGTAATGCGTCCACAGATGCTACAGAAGATACACTCAGCTCACATCGGAGCAGAGGGCTGCATTAGGCATGCACGAGATACTATGTACTGGCCGTCCATGCATAATGATATCAAGTACCTGTGTGACAATTGTTCTGTCTGCCTAGAAGCCAAACCTGAGCAGCCTAGAGAAACCATGCGGAGTCAGCCAATTCCCAAGAGAAGGTGGCAAATAGTAAGCAGCGACCTGTTTACTGTAAAGAAAGACACCTACCTGATTGTCACAGATAATCTTACAAAGTATTGGGATATAGAGCATTTGACTGATAGTGATGCCGAGACCACGATCCTGCAGATGAAGAAGATATTCGCCAGACAAGGTATTCCCGAGGTGGTCATATCAGATAATGGACCTCAATATGCAAGCAAAGAGTTCAAGCAGTTCTCAGAGAGCTGGAACTTTCATCATTACACCTCATCACCTCACCATCCTAAAGGAAATGGCACCGCAGAAGCAGCCGTCAAGAAAGCAAAGAGAATACTTAAGGGGAGTCAAGATCCCTGGATGGCCATACTTGAGCACAGAAATACTCCAGATGATCTTGCATCACCTAATGAAAAGCTGAACTCAAGGCGAACAAGAACAGCCACGCCTATCAAGTCAGATCTCCTGGAGCCACATCTTATACCAGCCTCAAGTATCATCAGAGAGTTAGTGAAGAAAAAGCAACAGAACAAAAGGTACTATGACCAAAAGGCAAACCCCCTACCACCTCTTGTTGTAGGAGAGTGCATTCGTGGAAAGATCAAGCCTCAGTCGTCTGCCCATTGGACACAAGGAACTGTAGTTAGAAAGGAAAATGACAGATCCTACATTATAAGAGTAGATGGCCGCGAATACAGGAGGAATCGTCATCACATCCGCAAGTCAAAGGAAGTGAGAGCACCCATAGTTAATGGATCAGATTCAGCAGTGCAAACTTGTATTGAGCCAATGACACACTCAGAGCGATTGCTTCCATCACCCCTGCCAGATAAGTCATCAGTGGCTCCCCAAGTCAGCAATGAAGCAGCCGTGACTGACTCAGTTGTTTCAAAACCAGAAACACACAGTAAACCTGCTAAGAGTGACCTGATGCAAGAGCGTGTTAGAAGATCACACAGATCAGCCAAGTTAAATCCTAAATACAAAGACTATGTTTTATACAAATGAACTCTGAGACACTGCGTTGATATCTTCAGCATAAAGTTAATAGGACGGTCTTTTGCGAAACTCAATAGTTCAGTTTGTATTGTTTATGTTTCAGAGTACTGTTCTTGTTTTTAAAGGAAGGAAGATGTAGTGCATGGATCACGTGTGCAGTTGCATTATCTAAACCCCCCTCTAAGCGTAGGTGTCGTTGTTGACCGGAGGTCAGAGATTGCACATATACTGTTCATGCCGTTATATACATTTGTTCCTTTGGAGTTATATTAAAGATTAACAAGACTCACTACAAACATCAGCAAAGAATAGCAGAAACGGAAAGCTATTTGGATACTGCAGTTAATCAAAAAATACAAGCAAAAACAGAAAACAAGTAACTACTAGTCTTAAAGAATTAGATCAATACAAAAAAGAGCTACATAAAAGCAAAAAAGGTATATCGAATTTAAGAAAAGTCGAAGAAGCCCAAGATAAATTACTAAAAAGAGTCGAAGACTTGGAAAAATTGGCTAGTAAACAAATAAATTTAAACGAACAACAAATAGCAGACCTGGAACAGCGAAATGAGGAAATACGAGAAAAAATGCCATTACAAGATAGAGTCCGAAACATTTTAAGAAATATTTTGACCGACCTATTCTACTCTTAGGAAGGTAACGACAGGTGCTATTGTTAGTTTCCTGTTTAGAACCGCTGGTGAAGCAGTTGGATTTTTGGCTAAGCATTCCAAAATCTCACAGTTAGCCAGATCAAAGGTCAATCGAATCGAAGATTTAATTTGTAGATCTTTAACCCTCTACAGCCCAAATTTATTTTGCAATTTAATTAAGTTTTCAACGCTAAAATAACTAAAAACTATAAAATATTGAGATTTCAAGCTGTGATTACCAAACTTTGACAGAAACATCACTAATAAATACTCTTTAAATAATTGTTATTGCATTGTTCAGAAAAATGTTTGATGCTGATTGACACCTGTCATCATAGGTTAAAAAAGATAAGCAATGTCAGACAAATATAAAGTGATGTTCTTTTCACAGCTATACAACCCTGTGGTATTTTAGGAAAATTATGGATTGTAGTCCAAAATGAAGCCAAATGTCTTCTGAGCAATTCGATTCCAAATTTAGCTATTTTAAAATTTCAAACCTTCAGAACTTAGCATTTTGTCATGTTACGTGACATGTCACGCAACTCAGCAAAACCAGAAAGTTGACATGTGGTTAAAAATGACCAGTTTAAAGTACAAAAGACTGTTATATACCCATTAGAAACATTTCCTCTGTGCTTTTAACATAGTAAAGAGTCTATGGTGGATGGTAAAGTCTACATCTTCTTCATATTCATCTTCAGAGACGGCCACTTCAGGGAGCAGATCGTTTTCTTCATCGAAATCTTCTTCATCAAGTTCTTCGATGTCAGAATTCACTCCATCGTCGGGGATATTGAAGTTATCGTCCAAATAAGCCAATAATTCTGCCACAGTGTAGCGCCGATTAGCAGTTGCCATGATTAAATGGCCTTTAAAATTTCCCGCGAACGTTAACAGTCGAAGAAAGTCAAAAAAATCTCTCTAAAGCAACCTAAATTCATCCGAAACTACGAAATGCAAAGTATCTAGGACGGCGAATGAGTTATTTTAGCCTACAGAGGTCTGGGGACTAAGAATGGAGAATCCGCTGAGTCAAAATCTGCTGTTTCTTGTTATGGCCGATATATCGGCCATTGGGCTGCAAAGGGTTAAATGATAAAAAGATTACAGATGAGGAATTTACTAATGTATTATCAGAAGTCCATTACAATAGTTCAAAACGAGGAATCCAAAATAATGCAATAAAGATGGGTGATATTCAAACCGGGGTCTTAAATGAAATGGTTAGAGAATTCCCAAGAGATTTTAAAAAGATCCATCATTAATATTTTAATATGTTTCAATTCGGAGGTCAGGTAATAGATCCACATTGGCAAATTAGAAATAGCAAACCCGCATTTATTCCTAAAAAGGAAAGTAAACCAAAGGAAAAAAATAACCAGCAGTTGTTAAACCAAAATTACCACCGAATTCCCGTATAGTTTAAAATTAACAAATCATCAGACAAAATCTAAATGGTTAAACAATTGTTTCTCTATTTTTCACAATAATGTTGTTAGCTTAAATAGTAATCTTGAAAATTTACAAGTACATGTTCTTCAAGAAATTGATTTTCATTTTGATTTAATTGGAATTTCGGAGACTAAAATTACCAATGCAAATCAGGAAACTTCTGCTTTTCACATTCCAGGATACAACTTTGAATATGCACCCACACCTCTATCATTTGGAGGCATAGGCCTTTTCATAGATGAACAATATAACTATCGTATCATAGAAAAAACCACAAACAATGAATTCCAAGCATTGTGGATTGAAATATGTTTTCTAAGAAAAAGAACATTATCTGCGCTGTTATGTATAGGCAACATAACAACCCAGATCGCTTCTTAAAGTATTTTGAAGAGTCAGTAGAAAGGTATTCGGCAACAGGAAAGCAACTTTGCATTTTAGGAGATTATAACCTCGACTTTTTAAAATTAGAACGCTCAAAATCTAGCCACGATTTTCTGATGTGCCTACAAAGTTGTTACATGATTCCAACAATTGACAAGCCAACTCGGGTTAGGAATAATTCGGCAACACTAATTGACAATATCTTTGTAAACAATCCTGATCAAGTTATTGCGAGCGGTAATATAGTCTCTGATGTCAGCGACCATTTCTCGCAATTTTGCGTTTTAAAAAGCTCCCACGTGTCATCTAAACCTTCGAATCGAAAAACGCGCGATTTTTCGCATTTCTCACGTCACCAGTTTATTAATGATCTCTCGCTAGTAGAATGGAGTGAGATACTCCGATCAAGAGGAGATGACGTCGATCATGTATTCTCTACTTTCTATAGTAAATTTAACAAAATTCTGAATAAGCATGCTCCCATAAAGACCCAATCTAAAAGGAGGATTAAACAACTATCTAAACCTTGGATAACCAAGGGAATAAGAGCTGCCATTAAAACAAAAAATAAACTCTTCTACAATGGCGAAAATTCAAAATATAAAATCTATCGGAACATGATAACTAATCTAATACGTATAAGCAAGAAGAATTATTATTCGAGTTACTTCAGCGAAATTTTTAATAACATGAGAAAGACTCGGGAAGGTATCAATAATTTGTTAAATCATAAAAGGAATAAACGCAAAAGCATAAATACGCTTAAACACTTAAATAATAATACAGTTACTACCAATAAATCAACAATCTCTAATATTTTTAACGAGCATTTCGCAACCATTGGCTCAAAATTAGCTGCTAAGCTCCCAAGCTCTGAGAAACACTTTACTAAGTTTCTCTATAAAGAAAAATCACCTTCATCTTCTTTTCTATTTCAATCAATAACTCCTAATGAAGTTAAGCTTGAAATAATGTCAATGCCAGCTAATAAGTCACATGGATTTTACTCTTGCCCAACCTTCATATTAAAATATGCATGTGACTCTATAAAGGCTATACTAACCGACATTTTCAATCTGTCTATGGCGACTGGAAATTACCCATCAAAGCTAAAAATGGCAAAAGTGATCCCAATTTTTAAAGCCGATGATGAACTAGACGCAAATAATTACAGACCAATCTCCTTATTATCATGTTTTAATAGAATCTTCGAAAAACTTATGCAAAAGAGAAATTATTTATAGATAAGGAAGGAATCCTGTGCTCATCACAATATGGGTTCAGACAAAAACATTCAACTGAATGTGCCATACTAGACATCGTCAATAAAATACAGTCAAATATGGACAAGGGACATTTTTCTTGTGGAGTCTTCATCGACTTACAGAAAGCTTTTGACACAGTAAATCATGACATATTACTGAAAAAAATGGACTATTATGGATTTCGTGGAATTGTAAATGAGTGGTTCTCGTCCTGTTTTAAGCAAAGAACTCAAATAACTGTCATAGAATCCTTTAGTTCAGACTCTTTAGGTATTACTTGTGGCGTCCCACAGGGCTCAGTGCTAGGCCCACTTCTCTTTCTTCTATATGTCAATGATATCTGTTCTTGTTCTTCAAAACTAAAATTCTATTTATTTGCTGATGATACAAATTTACTATTTTCCCATAAAAATCTTAAAGTACTTGAGTTAACTATGAACGAGGAACTTATACATGTCTATCATTGGCTAATCTCAAATAAACTCTTAAAAAATCAAATTATGTTATTTTTCGCCCTTATCAAAAGAAACTCTCCTTTACACCTAAATTATTTATCCATAATGCTAGTACAAATAGAAATTCACAGTTAAAATGTAAAGATTTTGTAAAATATTTAGGAGTTCTAATTGACCATAAACTCTCTTGGAATAACCACATCAATACAATTCTTTTAAAAATTAGTAGAACCGTCGGTCTTTTGTCAAAACTGCAACATCTTGTTCCCCTTAACACACTTGTTTCAATTTATCGTTCTTTAATAGCACCTTATATTCGATATGGCTTGATTGCTTGGGGTCAAACAAGCAAAAAACAACTTAACAAACTCTTGATTCTCCAGAAACGTGCACTTCGCTTTATACATTTTGCCAATCCCCGAGATCATGCTATTCCTCTTTTCATAAACACAAAAATATTGCCAGTAAACTTTTTTTATTATCAATTACTTGCAGAAGCTATGTTTGACGTGAGTAGCAACGTTGTACCCACTAACATTCAGCAATTGTTTCTCCCACTTTCTAGGGTCCACTCGTACAACACTAGATCGTCTACATCTCAAAACTTTAACATAATGAAATCAAATCTTGAAATCCAAAAGAACTCCTTCTCGAGAATTGGTGCAAAATTGTGGAATCATCTACCAGCTGAGATACGCAAGTCTCCGAAACAAAAATTTAAAAGTAAAATTTGTTCCCTATTATTTGATATACTTGAAACTGGTGATGCTTATTATGATTTAGATGAAATAATTTTTGAAATAAAGAAAAGAACATTTTGACTGTATTTATTAAGTTATTTAGCTATTTAATTTCATTTTTGTTTAACTCCTGCCTAGAATCATAGCCCACAAACGTTTCCTCTTCTTTTTTCTCTCACTTTACAAACATTTAAATACGGTTTTTTTTTATAGCAGTCTTCTCTTTTTTCCTACATATTTCCTGGTCCGCCTAGACTAGCTCTGCTATTTGTGGTGCCAGGAAACCTGTAATATTATTTGTTTTTATATTACAATAAACTCAAACTCAAACTCAAACTTGCGGCACTAAGCTTCGTAGCAGGTCGGAAGAAGAGTAACTTCGCTTAAGAAATGTTATGCATGCATCCTCCCTCCTTTGGCACAGCAAAATTAAGCCTGATTTCTTATTAAGCGCGTCCTCATAGCACAGAGAAGGAAAAATAATTTTTAGCATAATCCAAAAACTTACGATCTCTTCAGCAAGGCGGCTTTTGCTTCAGTTGTTGAGAATGTTCGTACAATAAATAAGATTAAGTAATGATCCACCCAAGAGGTAGGCATCTGAAATGCACGGCACATGATAAGGTGTCACCAACTAATGATTAATATCAATTAAAATCTTGGTCTTTGATTGGCTGTAGTGTAAAAATTGGGCTAAAAATGGTCGAAAATTGTCTTTCTTAACTATTTTTAGCGCTAAATTCAGTTCCAGCATCGTCGCTTTTGTCTATACCGAGTCTTGTTGCCATGGCACTCGTTCAAATCGAACGCACTAGATTTACGTCAGGTGCCTTATTAGATCGCATTGTCGTGGGAAAGTTGTCACTCCGTTTTAACCTGAAAAGTTTGCCCAGTTATAAAAGTTTGCCCAGTTATAAAAGTTTTCTTTCTTAATCGTATAGAAACTAGTTAGGGTAGGTTTCATTGTATCTGGAGGGGATTTGCGTTTTAGTCGAGGAATGCCTCGAAAGGCTTCGTGGAGCTGGAGCAGGAGCAGCTGGAGCTTGTTTTGCGTGGTGGTCCATTATCAAGGGGTCTCGACTGATGGATCAAGAATGGGAAAAGCTTGATCCTTCTGGAAGTGGTAGATTGTATTGCTTCTTACCACGAAGAATCTTCCGATACCTAACAAGCGTAAGTTTGGCCTCAACACAAGTAAGCAGCCGCTGTTTTCTTCAAATGATGAGAACTGCGATAAGCTTAGAAACGCTGGATATTTCTAATTGCCCCAACGTCATGCAAGTCACCATTTTTCAAGCCAGGGAAAGTCTTCACTACCTGCAGCGCGTAACATTTCTGGCAATAGTCATTTCACAATTCTGGCCTTAGCTTACCTATGCTCTTGCCCTGATATTGCTACCATCGAAGCACATGGACTGCTGTTAAGAGCGGAGGATTTGTTACTTTTGTAGAAAACGTTTGAGTCTACCGCGAGCGGTGAAGTACAACTGGAAATGTCATGGACATGTTTGAGCGGGAAATAATTGATGCTTAAATAACATTCTGACTACTCAAAAGTATGGAGAGGGGCATTAGCTACGTTATTCGCGTTCTTATTTGTTTTATCTTTGAATTGTTCGTGTTGCTGGTAGGCAGAGATTTCACAAAAACTTCACCGGAAACTTGTCACTGGATACGTGACAGAAAACAATGGAAAATGGCAACCACAGGATATCGCCTTACTCTTGGCGCTATTGCTACTGTTGTCTTCCCAATATAGAAAATGATTTATCATCGGCTTAGAAGAAGAGTTGCACTTTGCAAATATCTTGATAATGTAAAAGAAACTGAAAATGCATTTAGTACTTAGTTTTAGGCAAAACAAATTCAAATTGCGCGTTCTGCATATAATCCGCCAATGAAAGCTAGTGATTTTTATTTGATTAAAGAATTAACACTTCTTAGTCTAAAGGCGTTTCCTGCATTTGATCTACCGCTTTTTACCTACCTCTTGGGTGGATCATTACTTAATTTGTTTTTGAAGTTTACAAATTTGCCCATATGAAAACAATGATTGGTCATTAACCGTTTTAAACTGGTGCTTTCTGCGCTATTTGTGCTATCAATTTTGCAATTCAATGTTACGCTTGTTTTAATAACTTCACATGATGATTTCCCACTATAAAATGCAATAATATCATACAAACGGGAAAAAGGCAACTCTTCAGTTGTTGTGGCATAAACGGCTTTTAATTCATAGTGATCAGGAATTTTAAGGCTGACAGTAACAGTAATGTACATGGTTGGAGGTTTTGTCGTGGCAAAATAATTTACCTGTAAACCTAAGCAATAATCTTGTGAATTCTAAAGCAAATGAGTGATGACATGTTACAAATGACCTATCTTTGATGACCCTAGCATAAGAAAATTGGACTAAAAGAGTCTTTTATGTCAGTGGTGTGCAGTGTAATCATTTTGAACTAATTATGTTTCATTCATAAAAATAACGTTAATTTTCACCTTTTGCAGTTGGTTAAGCTTTGCCCCCTGAACCCCCCACAGGAGCTCTGCCCTTGTACCCCGCTGGGTGACTGGGTGGCCCCCAGACCCTTCGCCCATGGTGGGAGGCCTTTGGCCCCCAGTATCATCTATACATATTACTTTCCTTCCACTAGAAATCTTTTTGACAACCCTGCTTTTGCAGAAGCAAATAGTGTGGCTGATAACAAAAGCACAAGAACTTGGATAAATCAAACGAATTGATTAAGTAAGTTATACAACCATAAGGTAAAAGGGAGGTGCTGATGTTTCAAGCGTTAGCCCTTCCTCGGAGAGAAAGTTCTTGTGTTTCAATTCCCCACGGAAGCAGCACCAGCTTTTTTAGAAACTATCCCCGCAATACTTGATAACAAAAGCAGACTACTTAGCTAATGATGCCCCTCTATTTAATCAACTTCAAATCCTTGATATCTATAGCATTAATTCCATCTCTATCACTACTTTTATATATTGCCTTCATGATAATCTGTTACCCTCTATACTAAATTTCCTTGCCTTTTCACTAAGTACCACTCATCAGGTTCACCAGTATGAAACTCGATTTGTCTTTCAATATGGACCTCAATTTTGTTGAACAAATATCAAGCAGTTCAGCATCCTTTATCAAGGACTTAAAATATGGAATTCAATGCCGATTTCACCAGTTAGTTCACAATCAATTTCTGTTTTTTTTTTTAAATCTCCAACAATATTTCATTGATAGCTTATTTGTGATGTAAAATTCCATCTCTATAGATTTTTCTTTTTAGTTGCCCTTGCCCATCCTGCATATAACCCTGTTCTGTTAATTAACTACTTTCAGGAAGTCTATTCATAACTATCAGCTTTTAGCTTTATCAGAATTTCTTGTCACATTTATTTATATCGAACAATTAAGATGAAGCTATGTTGCAATCTGTTTGACTTTATGTTCTGTTTATGGGTGACTCAATAAAATGAAATAAATGAATGTTGGGTTGGTGAATTGTAACTTTGGTACATTCATTATTTCAACCAAGCATAGGATCAACGTCATCCAAGTAAGTTTTGTTAGAAATAATTTAATTTTATTTCACTTAAGAAAATCCTGTTGAATTTCCATACTGACCCTTTCAAATTACTTAGACTATCTGTGAAATAGCACAATTAATGCTGAGAAAAGGATGGTATTTTAGGCAATTTCTAAAAGATTGCTTCCTTAAAATTATATTATTTGAAACTGAGAAAGTTTGTTGTCTCTTCAAGATAGTGTCTTGCCTTTCTACTATTGGCTGAGTGATCATGAGGCATTCTACAGTATTTTTCAGTCAGAAAAAAATCTGGTAGACAGTCTGATCCTATATGGACCCACTGTTCAGTATCCACAGTACAGTATCCTTTGAAAAATTGACAGCTTGAAAGTCCAAATTTTATGAATACAATTTAATTAAATTTTAATTGTTACGAAAGAATTCAATGCAGTATTCATCTAAAAAACGAACGGTCAAGATAATCACCACACAAACCCAATATTGCTTTCAAAAGTACTGGGTACAGGCTGAATCCGTCGTTCAACGAACCCAACTGGAAGTGTCAGAAAATATTTCTGCTCAAGGCTTTAATGGTTTTGATAAATTAAAGGTGCTTGCTCTCATTTAAGGGATACTCTTTTTCTTTTTTTTTTTCTTAACACTAATCCCTAGTCAGTAGATATGATTTAGAACTCCTTCCGCTGAAGGAAGGCTTGAAGCAGTACACAACTCAACTTAACTTCTCTAACAGCGTGATATCAAACACCCCTCACCCCCAACTTAAGCAAGGCGGCGCATTTGATCGTCCACAAGAAATTGGGATAATCAACAAGTTGATAAAGTAAGTTGTACCACCGAAACGTAAAAAGAGGGGGATGCTGACGTTTCGAGCGTTAGCTCTTCATCAGAGCGAGTGATGGTCCACCTGGTTGCAATGTGCACTTTTCTTTTGTAACCTTTTAAGCAAATTTGAAAAGAAATCAAAGATGCTACTTCGCAAACTCGCGACAGCTTCCCTTTCACCCATAAGAACCACCTACCTGTACGCTGGCATATAAATCCCGAAGAAATAAGTAAAATTTGTAGCACTGTAAGCATACTGACAGACCAGGAAGTGACAAAGAGAATACACATTCTGTATTCCCATTTATGTAATACCAAAGTAAATGTCCCGCAACATTAAACCTCAGGGGAGAGAACAACCGCACGGCTGAGTCCTGGGGCTGCATACAGAACTTGTACTCAAATGTTACCGGTTAGACATTCAAATCCGAACAGTGTGAAAGATTTTTGTCCCATGAACCTTGTGTAATGGCCATTCCCCCACGAGTCTCTTATAGCGATCTCCCACAATGGTAGAGCGTCCGTACTTGTAATCGGAAGGTGGCTACAATCCCGTAGTCCGTGAATCTATGGACCACGAAGCAGAACTGTTCCACGTGCGCGTTCGTCACAGCGCACCGCGGTAGCAGGACATGATGAGGAATATTTTAGTGGCCGGGTATTCAGAAGTTAAGCCTTTTCGTATACTTGCGTGTCTACAGGGTTCTCGCACAACGAATTAAAAGCCGAAACCAATGAAAGATTTGCCACTATCGGATCCCCGTTTTAAGCTCAACAGATTCTGGGTAGGGAGCAAACATTACAAGTCACTAGGAAAATATATATGGCAAAAAGTTGTTTCCACGTCGATGAAAACGATTTTGAAGAGAGAACAACACTTTTTGGCCACTGTTTTATCAGAAATGGGTCTGGGCAATGTTGATACGTGGAAAATGTATATATTTTTTTGAATAACCGTGATATACGGTAGTCTACCGATAAACGCCCTTGCTTGTGTAAAGTTTGTTGTGAAATTGACATCGCTTATTACAAAATTAGGTATAAATCGGCAAATAACTCCCAGTGCAATGTTTACCCCTTGGCGATACCACAATCCCTTGAGCATAAAACGGGATCCGATTACTGGCAACTCTCTCATTGTGGAATTGCACGTGTCTTAGCTATCCCGCTTATGATCATTCCATTTTATTCGTTATTCCTTGTCTCATTGTAATCCCAGTTTTACGGCCCCTCCCCAGGTCCCAAGTCCCTGGAGGGGTATTTTGTTTATTTTATTTAACTTTTTCTTTTTTTTTCAATAAAGCTTGATCATACGTGTCTGAAAAAAATTTTAATTCTCGCTTCCCAATACATTCTAGTCCTTAATGTCCAAGAAAGTGATTATAATGGTTCCCTGTAAATTTGCGACCCTACTCTCTCCCGCTTAGGGGCGAGAAGAAGAGAGACCCTGAGAGCGAGATTGCAAAGAGACAAGCGTGGAAGACACTATGTGTACTAATATACGAAGTGATGATTCATGATTTGGGCGCTGCTTCATATTGGCGAACATGTTGATAGAGACGAAGCTGTGTTTTCTCACTTTGTTTCTCGTTATCGGGAATGAACCTGCTGGTAAGTTATTCGAATAATGAACCTAGACTGGCTACTTAATAAGGGAAACTTAGTATACGTATCATTTTGTAGTGATTTGGGTATAGACATGTGTTAGGAAAAGCTTAATATTCTCAAATTCTTAGCTACGCGAACATGCTTGATTTCCACGTAACCTCAATACCCTACTAGTGATACGACGGAATGATTTCCGCACAGGTCCGTACTTCATTATGCATACTGTAGATACACTATTTCGTTCCTCCAAAATATGTAAAGTTTGGGCGTGCAATGCCCAAGACAATACAGCTACAGCATGCATAATGAAGTAGGGACCTGTGCGGAAATCTTGCCGATACGACTTCCGCAAAACCTCGTGAAGGTAGTTTTTAAAGAACTCGTAATGGCTTTTCCTGTCAGGGCTAAATAGACTCCTATTATTGTATTCATCTTGTCATTGCATAAACACAGGAGCCCATGATAGGGTCCTGATCATTATTCATCATCTTATTATTATTATTATTATTATTATTATTATTATTGTTATTATTATTATTATTATTATTATTATTATTATCATTATAATTATTTTTATTAATACTGTATATTTTGTATATTTTACTGTATATGTCATAATGTGGGAAAAAGTATTGTACCTCTATACTATAACGGGCAATGCAGTTTTCCCTTGAGTAGGGTTTGTATCAGAGGTGGTAATAAGAGGTTATAATAATAATAATAATAATAATAATAATAATAATAATAATATTTAGTGAGGGAATCCAACTCGCCAAAGGCGGTTTTCAGTGGAGCCCTCCTAAGTAAAAATGACCTAAAAATGACAATAAGAATTACCTAATAATTACTACAAGATAAGATAAATAAGAGTAAAAAGAGTTCGTATTGGTTAAAAAGTTAAAATTCAAAGATAAAATTAGCTAAGATCGTTTTTAGTTTTTAGTTTTTAGTTTTGCTTTAAAAATAGATAAAACATGTGTGTCTTTTAATTCACGTGGGAGGCTGTTCCAGTCTTTCGTTGCTTGATAAATGAACATTTGCTTGCCCCAGTTAGTGTGAGGGAGGGGCAAACGAAGATCATTCAATTGTCTCGTATTGTGCGAGTGAACAACTTGGTTTCTAATAAAACTGAAGTCAAAATCTGTGGACCAAATTAAGCACTTATGAATTGCGGTGCAACGATGAAAAAATCGCCTTAAAGCAAATGGCTTCAAATCAAGGTTTTTCAAGGCCTGAGTTGACGAGCTTTGGATTGGAAGGCCCAACAGTACTTAAACAGCATTATTTTGAAGTACCTGCAGATCTGACATTATGGTGACATTGTTCTTGTCCTCCCAAACCAGGTCTCCATAATCAAAGAGTGGTAGGATTAAGGTGTTGTATAGGGTGACCCTGGCTTGAAATGGCAGTAGATTTCTAACTCTCCTGATTAGGCCTATCCTTTGATTAATCTTCTTGCAAACAGAATCGATGTGATCTGCCCAGGACATAGCCTGATGAAGTGTTACGCCCAAGTACTGGAATGATTCTGTTCGTATAGGTAATCACATGATTTCGAGTGCACTTTGGGATAAATCAGCACGAGTAAACTTTTCAAAGGCTAACCAAATTGCACGAGCCCGTATGGCGAGTGTAATTTGTAGTCTTCGAAAAAGTTTACGAGTGCTGATTTATCCCAAATTGCACAAGACAAATCATGTGATTACTTGTTAATAATATACTTGCAAAAATTTAATTTCAACTTTCTGCACTCAATTTCAACTTTTTGCACTCAATTTCAATTTTCTGCACTGTTTGGGATTAATTGACGTGCTCTCAGCCAATGAGCATGCTGAAATTTTTGCATGTATATTATTATATCGATTATAGTACCCTTTATAGAAGATAGTAAGATCTTTAGATGAGTAGTAAAGTACAGTATCATCAACATAAAGAACGATATCACTTGCTAAAGGACAGTTTGGAAGATCATTTACATAAATCAAAAAAAGTAGCGGACCCAGAATACTGCCTTGGGGTACCCCAACGGGCATTTTAGCAGCTGAGGAGTGAGCATCTCCAACTGCTGTAATTTGCGACCTGTTCGTGAGGTAGGATCTGAACCATTGGACAGTAGAGTCGGTAAGGCCAATGTTTATTAGCTTTTGAAGTAGTAGATGATGATCTACCGTGTCGAAGGCCTTAGAAAGGTCCAAAAATACAACACCTGTAAACCTAACAGTGTCCATTATTCTGGCCCCGGTTGTTCAAAGAGCGGATAACTATATCCAGTGGATAGGGCTATCCACCGGATAAATTCGCTATCCAGAGGATAGTTATCCGGCGCATAAAAAGCTGTTGCACAAAGCATGGATAGTGTGGCGTATAACTATCGGGTGGATAAACTACTACTTGTGCTGTTGCTATAGTGATTATCTGTGTGCGCGAGCGCGAGGGCCTCGCGCGCAAAGTTAAAAACAATGGCTGAAAATAAGAGAAACCAGAAACCAAACTTTACGGCTGCTGAGTGCACAGTAATCTTTGAAGAAGCAGAACAAAACATTGAAATAATCAAAAGTAAATTTACCTCCACACTAACGAACAAAAACAAGACAAAAGTGTGGGAAGATATCACGGCAAAAGTAAATTCCTTGGGTGTCTGCTTTCGAAGTGTTTGTGAAGTGAAGGAGAAATGGCGAGGGATGGTTGGTGCTGCGAAAAAAAGAATTTTTGAAGTTCGGAGCTTCGCAGACAAAAACCGGTGGAGGAGAGAAGCCAGCTTCCCCAACAAGTTCCTCCAAAAAGATAATTGAACTTTTCGGAGGTGACCCCTCATTTTCTGGTATTCAGGGCGGTCTTGAATCAGGTAAGATTTGAAAATTTTTTTAACTCTTTCCGAACGCAAAATTAAAAATTGGACAAAGCGCAGTTCTGTGGGCTTGCAATTGTAAAATACATTATTTCACACAAACAGACAAAAACGGAAGTCTAGGAATATTATTACACAAGTTTCGCTACATAGCAATGGCACGTGTCAATCATTTATTTTTAGCGCAACAATGCAAGGAAGTGAACGATGTTGATCTGCCATCTTTGATTTCCGAGGGACTTCAAATCGCTCAGAAATTGCTTCAAATATTTCATTTTTCTGTTGAAAGTGGACATGTAGTTATGATAGATTTTAAGTGCAGAAGTTGTTTGAAAAAGCGACCAAAAGCATCCTAAAGTGATACAAACTGGTAGAAGCTGTTACCTTGCATTTAGAGCTACATAAGCCGAAGGTCCACAGCCATAGTGATTGAGGAGGCGGTAACTGTGAGGGAAGTATCCCATATGTTGTTGAGTTATGCATAAATGTAGTGTATGTTGTCCTGTTACCTCTGTTCTGCTCTATGGGCATGCAGCGGCTTGACAGATACGACAACAAAACAAGCTTGGATTGACATTTAAAATTGGGTTCATTCGCGGTTCTCAATCTAAATCTAAACAACTAAGTACATTATCAGTCTCCCAAAGGGGATATGCAAGATGTAGGAGTGTAATCAGTGGTCATAATTTGCACCTGATTCTGCAATTGGCCCTCTTACCTTCATGCACCTCCGAGGAGAAAAAATCCTTGATCTGGAATCTATGTAAAGATGAAATTATTTTCTTAAGTAGTTTTTTATTAAATTGAATGAATAGGGCTGTTTACCAACAACTCATCTTCCTCAGCAGTCCCAGCAGTTCCAATCAGTGTGCTGGATACACCAAGTTGGCATACAGAACAAGACATCAGTGGGGCTGAAGCAGGGGAGCGTGATATGAGTGTGCCCGCTGGGATAGCATTGCCACCAACATGCCTGGCCCAATTGCAAGTACCAATTATTGTTGATGGCAATTCTTCTCAGCAGGCCCCCTCATTATCCAGCTCCCATCAAGATTACCAAGTTGGTTTCCCAAACAAGGTTGCAGTCAATAAAAAAAGGAATAGAGAGACCATGGAAGATAAGATCCATGAGATGCACTTGTTGGTTCTCACCAAGGAAAGTAAGAAACTTGATATGGAAATGGAAAACTTACTTTTGGAGAGAGAAAAGCTGCAGCTGGAAATTAAAAAATTAAAGTAAAGCCAAATGGATGTCAGTTTTGACATTGGTCTTTGCTCTTTAAATACTGACCAAAGATTGACAAAATGTTCAAATTTCAAGTGGAATCAAAATATTAATAAGAAAATTTACAGCATAATCTTTTTTCAGGTTTTGTGTTCAATTTGTAATTCAAAAGATACGGATTTTGAGATCTGAAAATGAGCAGACAGGGTTGAACCCTTTCAAAACAACAAGGTGTAAATATCAATTTTGTAGTCTTTCAAAAAACACATGGATCACCATCTTAAAACTCTTTTTCCTTTTTCCTATGGTGCTCGATCCAACACCTCTTTGTGTGCACAGAATCTAACCATATTCGTTGAAAAGAGTCATTTCTACTCCGGTAACTTTTAAACTCATATAGCGAGATCACCCAGACTTACAATAAAGTTGTGTAATCCAGAAACTTTGTCTCAATCAGCATTTAATTGCATAACCCTCAACTGGGGCTATGAAGGCAATCATGTTCATTGACTACACTTCACCTTCCAACTAGCAATAAAGCTTCTCAGTGACCCCCTGAATTTCTAAATAAATTGTATAAATATAATGGTATCTGTTATCAAAACAAGTTGCAGTTGTTATGGCAGTGAATTAAAAAAAGGAGGCCTATAATAGTTTTCCTACATATATATTTGTGACCTACTACCTGCAAAAATAAATGAATAATCATGTATGTACTGCTTAGTGCTTGGAATTTGGCTGTGACTTAAATAAAATAATCGCAATTTGAAAAAAGCCACTTACAGTGGTAACGCCTACAGCCCTTACACTTTCTATTTTTACTGTAAATATGCTATGATAATGACAAATTGAGAGGTAACAGAGCTGTCATTAAGGAAACTTTGCATTCATATGTTTAATGTGTTAAATAATGATAACATTTTGTATTGGGGTGGCTAGCACGCGTGAAACACAAGCCAATGAGGGCCAACGTCTCTAGCGGGGGTGTGAGGGCATGCTCCCCTGGAAAATTTTGAAATTTACAGCCTCTGAAATTGCTAGAAATGCCTCTAATTTTAAGAATCACCAAAAAATATCATCTCATTTGTGTTGCCATTTTGTCAGTAGCTTTTTTAAATGTGCAAAGTAGCGGCAACTTAAGTTTCCACAGATTCCTCTTTTTAGAAACATAAATCCTTTTTCTAACATGTTTTGTGCCCAATAAAAATATCTCATTTAAGCATTGGTATGGCTGGTCGATCATTTTGTAATATTGTAATGTAATGTTCAAAACTTACTTAATGTAGACTTCCTTTATGTATGATCAACACTATAATATCTTTCCCTCATCTATTTTTTCCTCTTTGTTTTTAAATTTTATTATTATGACTTGTTATCTTGTTGTGTTTATAAAGAATGAAAAAAAAGGAAGGGGGTGTACAAACACCTTTTCTGCCATTGCATAGTCCATTTTGTGTTATTCAGGGTTTTTGACTCTAGCTGGAATATTTTTGTCACTATAATTTAACAAGTATGGTCAGCTTGTCAGCCATTATGGTACTATCTGAAGCTAATTTGTAAGGCACTCGGTCAATTGTTTCAAAGGCAACAACAGCTCACAAACCAAGAAGGAAATATCATTATTTGTTACAGTAAAAACTGTCCATATTAAAATTTTGGTGATGTTTGGAATATACCACATCCACATTTGAAAAAAGTTGGTCAATCCTTGCCATCTTCAGATGAAGCTGACAAAAAATAAATTCAGTGCTATAAGATATGGATCTTGTTAATGAAACTTCTTTGTATGTTATTTCTTGGTTGCCATTGATGTGCATTTTTACTGCAGTAGAGTGCCAATCAAATAGTGTGACACTTTCCCTTTAAAAAGATTTACTACAGCCCTTGAATCTTACAGAAATATACCCCCCACAGAGATAAAGTCCCTTCAAAAGAAGGTGTCTGTGATGTGCCTTCTGACAGCATTTCCATTCTCAGGGCCTCTATACTGTTCATGCAAGTCGTACTCCTCGTCACCAATCAAACCATCATCCAACTCGGGCTCTCTTAAGTGAATGGCAATGTTGTGCAAAACAATGCATGCAACAATGATGGTGCAGACCCTGTCTGGGACCATTCTGATCTCTGAGTGAAGGACATGAAACCTCCGTTTTAGTGGCTATCATGAGTAATACCCGGCCACCGTGCAACCACATTTGTGAATAATCCTGTAAAGAATTGAACCAATAATAATTGCATACATTCTAATAAATTATACATGATAACAGAAATGAAATCAATTCAGTTACATAATCAATTCAAACAGAACCGGTATGACATCAACATGTTTTGAGTTACCTTCGTGGTTACAGATGGCCTGCACATTTACTGAATGAAAGCCTTTTCTGTTGACAAAATCTGGCTCATTCTGTGAGGGGGCTTTTATTCTCACATGGGTGCCATCAATGCAGCCAATCGCACTAGGGAAACCTCCAATGCGAAAAAGACCATGCTTGATTTCGTCTCGCTCATTTGCTGTTTTTGGGAACTTCACAAAGTCGTTCACTTTCGAGGCAAGAGCCAGTGTCACTCGGCGAACGGCTCGACTGACCGTTGACTTATCGTACGATGAAAAAGTATCTCCAATGACTTCCAGGAAACTACCGGAAGCTAGGAAGCGTAACGTAACCAACACTTGCTCCGTGGCCGTCAACGAGTGATTTCTTCTAGTCGAGGGAGCAATTTCGTCAGACAACAATTCAACTATAACATGTATGCCTTCCCTCCCGAAACGATACCGAGATCTCAACTCTTCCTCACTATAATGGTTTAGAGGATCTACAAATTCTCGGCGATAATCTCTGGCTTTGCGTGTCTTTCCGAAATTCAAAATGCGATGAGCACGATGGGCCGCCATGTTTATTTACTTCTTCACGGTATCGTTGTTTTATCCACTGGATAAAAAGTTATACAACCTACCTTGATGTGGATAACTTTATCCGATGGATAGCGGCTGGATAACACTATCCAAGCTTTGAGCAACCCAAATGGCGCGTGCGGATAAATCCTATCCACTGGATAGCGATTTATCCAGTGGATAGGAGTTATCCGCTCTTTGAACAACCGGGGCCTGGAGAATATTATCTGTGAAGTGAGCTAAGGCTGTTCCAGTTGATAACTTCGGTCTGAACCCAAACTGTTTGGATGTAATGATCTTATTGTTTGTGAGATAAGCGTATAGTTGGATGTGTACAGCTTTTTCAAGTATCTTGCTCACCATCGGCAGGACTGTTATGGGCCTATAATTGTTTGCATTGCAGCGATCTCCTTTCTTGAACAACGCTGAAACTTTTCCAAATTTCCAAAGAGAAGGAAAGGCGCGAGATTCAAGAGATTGATTAAACAATCTAGTAAGGCTGCCACTAACTACTGAGACTGAATCTTTCAAAAGGCATGCGCTGACATTGTCGAGTCCGATTGCTTTATTAGTTTTCAGCTGTTTAAGTTGACGGAGAACGAAGTCTTCTGCAATTGGCTCAAGAACAAATTTCTGAAGTGGATGTAGGTTTTCTGGAGACTTTGAGAAAAAACAAAGAGCTGTAAAACTTTAGTTTTTGAGCTAGTTTAGTTCCTATGGTTGAGAAATGGTCATTGAGGATCTTGGATATATATTTGCGGTCACAGTATTGAACACTGTCTGCCTCGATGCAGGATATGAGAGAATTGTCTCGTATTATGCGAGTGAACAGCTTGGTTTCTAATAAAACTGAAGTCAAAATCTGTGGACCAAATTAAGCACTTATCAATTGCGGTGCCACGATGAAAAAATCGCCTTAAAGCAAGTGGCTTGAAATCAAGGTTTTTCAAGGCTTGAGTTGACGAGATCTATTTAAATCTTCAATAAAAGTTTCAAAGTTTGTGTCAGGCACTCTGTAGATTGTCCAGATAATCAATTTCTTGCATTTGGGTCGCGAAATTTCAATAACACAGGATTCACGTAACGAAGCACCAATGTCTGGTCGAAGTCGGTAAGGAATACCATCTCCGTCGACCATAGGCCATAGTTCCTCCTCCTGCTTTATGAAGTCGGTCAGATCTCACACAAGAATAGCCAGGAATCTGAATTTCGCTATCAGTGATTGATGGTTTAAGCCATGTCTCCGATAAAGTAAACACATCAAGAGGCTGGTTTAGTAACCAAAGTTTTAGCGAGTTCAGTTTGGGATACACACTTCTTATATTTAAATGTGCGATCTTTAGTCCTTGACACTGCGTAAAATCTCTCGCAGAAAGACTTGGTGGTATAACAGGGCCAGGATTAAGTGAGACGTCGCCGGCAAGAGAAATAAGTAGAAGTACAAACGATGCTGAATGTGCTTAGCGGCAGCTAGCAACATTGAGTTCCCTGTTTGTTAGCGATGGCGACGTCTTGCAAGAGTTAATCGACCTCCTTGGAAGTTGCAAATCGTACACTTTTGGCTGGCTAACGTCTCTGGCAATGTGTAAAATGCTGCTATTGGTGTGTTGAGTTGGAAGTAGCAGTATTTGAGGTGAAAAAGTGAAGAGGACAACATATATAAGGAGTAAAAAGCAAAAAAAGCGGGAGCACCGTACACCCATGATACTTGACGCCATGTTGACTATGTAATAATTATTGCTATTAAGCAGCCCTAAACAATATAATTTCTTCTTTGAGGCTTGACATCTGCTGCAGTCATTCTTCCATCCAGTTTATTTAGAAAATCGTGAGTTGTTGTAAACCTGTGTAAATCAGTTTTCAATTTCCGACACAATTTTTTAATCAAATTCAGCTAATCCAGCATCAATATCTAATCCAGCTAATCCAGCACGTTGTTCTGTCTGGCCCATCCGGCAATGTTATCCTTCGATAGATTTCTACTGATTTCCACTGTCTCGATTGCTTGACGAATAATATTAATTCCTCTGATTGAATGTTATTGTAATCTGCAAGCTGGTCTACTTAAGGCTCCCAGGCCTGTTGCTGATAACACTGTCTTTGCTGTCTTCTAACGGTTCTACTAATGGCTCTAACGGGTTGGTGCCAACGTCTAACTCTTGGGCTAACGGCTCTAACGCTTTGTTGTTATCTTCTAACAGTTCTTCTAACGGCTCTAACGGTTTGCTGCTAATGTCTAACGCTTGGGCTAACGGCTCTAACCCTTTGCTGTTATCTTCTAATGGTTCTACTTACGGCTCTAACGGCTTGCTGCTAGCATCTAACGCTTGGGCTAACAGCTCTAACGCTTTAAAGAGATCTTTCTAACGGATGACTAATGCTATTGTCCGTTTAACGGATAAGCATTAGTGTACGTTTTCCCGTGGAGGGTCACATGTATAGACCGCACTTTAGTTTTTCAAATCACTTGTGTGCAAAATGAAGGTGTGGCCTATACATGGTATAACTAAAATCTTGATATGATTTAGTGTTCACGTAATTCTTCGTACAACACAAGTGTTTAGGTTTAGGCAGGTATGGAGCTTTGATATTTTAGTCAATCGCATCTGAAACGAAGATTTTGAAGCCTGAAAGCATCCGTCCGACCTTGCACCTTGCTGAGTTAATAAATCATTCAATCTGGAGGCTCTGAGTATTTTTCATAAACAAGAAATGATCCACGTATGTAGAATCTAACAGAACAGGTGTACAAGTAACAATCGCATGTCTTGCATGCTATATGTTTAGAAATAGATTTGAGATTCAGCATGGCTTTTTCTGTCAGATAATTACATTTACTTACAAGTTAGCTTTGTTTCCAGTGAAAACATAGTCCCAGAATATCAATCACTGCATAGAAAACCCAGCATAAACTCTCATGCGAGTTTACACAATCCGCCCCCATCTTTGATTCATTCAGTAACTTTAGCAACCCATAACAATTGTGCATGAACAAAACAAGTGTCTTGAAGTTTGATCCCTGCACCTCACTGAGTCAATAAATCATTCAGAGACAATCTGAAGGCTCTCACTGTTTTTCATAACTGAGAAATGATCCACGCATTGTTACCAGACAGACAAATGTATAAACAAATAAATAAGCCTGTTTTCTCTGTCTGCACAGAAAAGAATGATAAACGTACTTCCGCTAAGAACTCGACTATTTATTTGAAACTGACAAGTAAAATAATTCGAGTAGTCTACAAAGGGAGTGATTGCTAACTTAAATATACTCTAAGCGCTAACAAGCTATCCTTTAACTTTAAAACTAGATAACTTCAGTCACCACTTAACAGTTTAACAGATGAACTCCTTTGAGATATCCACTGGAGGGCAAACAACTTAAATTCTCCTTCGGATAGCTGCTTCAGTCACGGCAAACGGCGCGATCTCCAAACAATACTTGATTACTTTAAACTAACTCGGATTGTCTGAATGTAAGTGCTACAGCTCTGTGATGATGCTTTTTAAAGACATTCACAGATGGTAGGAACCTCAAAGACTTGCCGCAGCACGTGAACTGCTCGTGCATGACAATACCTCCACGACTGCACGTAAATGATAGAAACCTGGTCAAAACGCATGTGTTAGAGGTTCAGAACCAAGTGTTGCAAGAAAACAAGCAAGAAGTCCTGTCTGAGGAACTTACAAGATTGTGGGATTTCAATTCCTGGGGATACGAGAGAGAGATAGTGTTCGTGATAATTTCTTGAAGAATGTGAGCTATCAGGATGGCAGGTACATTGTGACTCTCCCATGGAAGGAGCATCATAATAAAAAACAACTGAATTATGAGAATAGTCTGACGAGGCTTAACAGTCAGTTGCGAAGGTTAAAGAAGGCCCCACACCTGCTGAGAGAGTATGATACAGTGATCCAAGAGCAATGCAGAGCTGGAGGGATTGAAGCGGTGAATGAGCTAAAAGTTGTTGAGGATGGAAGTGTTCACTACTTACCGCATCATGCTGTTGTCCGAACAGATGCTAAGACGACAAAGTTAAGAGTGGTGTACGATGCGTCATCGAGAGCTAATGGAAGAGAGGCTTCATTAAATGACTGCTTACATGTTGGACCCTCACCCACACCACTACTGTTTGACATCCTACTAAGGTTTAGATGTAACAAGGTTGCAATGATTGCAGACATCGAGAAGGCCTTCTTGAACGTTGAGGTGGATGCAAGAGACAGAGATTGCCTGATATTCTTGTGGGTGGATGACATTAACAAAGAGGAGCCCAGTATGGTTGTGTTCAGATTCTGTAGAGTGGTTGGTGTAAATTCTTCACCCTTTCTCCTAAGTGCGATCCTTAGACATCACATTGAGAGCTACATGATGGGTGACCCAGAATTCGTCTAGAGAGTGCTTGACGATTTTTACGTAGATGACTTCATATCAGGATCAGATAGTGATGAGAAGGCATTTGCTCTTTATCAGAAGGTCATGACTCGACTTGAAGGAGCAAGTTTCAAATTGCGGGAGTGGAGTTCAAATAGTGAAGATTTGTTAAAGAAAATTCGGTATGACCGCGTAGAGAAAGAAACAGCTCAGCTACAAGGGGAGAGCATTCAAGAAGATGACTATACTTATGCAAAGATCACAGTAGGAAGTTTGGATGAACTAGACGACAAGGAACATAAGGTTCTGGGAGAGGTGTGGAATTATGCAGAAGACACAGCCGTGTTCAAGTTTGATGCACTGGTTGAACTAAGTGAAACCTTAGAAGGAACAAAGAGGAACCTGCTCAAAATTACTGCAAAGTTCTTTGACCCACTTGGATTGCTGAGTCTGCTGACGGTTGGAATGAAGATTCAATTTCAAGAAGCTTGTAAATTGAAGCTTGGATGGGACCAGCCCTTGCCCAAAGCCATTCAGTCAATATGGAAGAAGTGGGTGGTTGCACTGAAGGAAGCCCAGTCTATAACTGTGCCCTGCTGTATTTACTCTGGAATAGAAGAGGAGGTTGTGTGTTTTGAGGTCCATGGCTTTGGAGATGGTAGTGACAGAGGATACTGCGCCATGGTGTACCTTGTATGTGTCACAGACAGTGAGCGATATGTCTGCCTCATGACTACAAAAACAAGAGTAGCACCACTCGCCAAGCAAGGAACTGCACGCCTGGAGCTTATGGCAGGAAGAATTACAGCACAGTTGACAGAAACAGTGAAGAATGCGCTGCAACCAGGATTCAGATAAACAGTACCTACTTGTGGTCAGATAACATTACTGCTTTGTATTGGATTAAGGGAGAAAGAGAGTGGAGTCAGTTTGTACAAAATCGAGTGAACAAAATCTTGAGGCTGAGCACTAGAGAACAGTGGGACCATTGTCCAGGCATAGAGAATCCAGCAGACCTTGGTTCTCGAGGTGTTCCAGCAACGACACTGAAGATTGTGGTGGTAAGGACCTGAGTGGCTCAGCAAACCACCTGAAGAGTGGCCTTCAATGCAAATTGCGCCAACTGTAGAAGGTGAAGCAGAGGTCAAGAAGTCATGCTGTGTGAATACTCTTCTAGTAGTGGATAACAGCCTGGAGAGCCTATCAAGAATCGCTGATGTGAATGCCTACAGCAGCTGTGAGAAGTTATTTAGAGTGACAGCCTATATATACTGATTTGTGAGGAACCTTAAACGCAAGGTTGGAAGGTTGACAGCGATGGAGGTAGGGAGAGCAGAGAATGCCTGGGTGAAAGAAGTGCAGTCAAGCCTGGTACGATTGAAGGATTTTGAGCAACGTGAAAGAGACCTTGGGCCTGTATCCCGATAAACATGGAGTGATTCGTTGCCAGGGTAGAATTCCTGATACAGTTTTGCAATACCAAGCAAGACACCCAGCGCTGCTGCCAAGAGATCATCATTTGACAAGTCTATTCATTGAACAGAGTCACAAGAGAGTTCATCATGGTGGAGTGAGGGAGGCACTAGCAGAACTGAGAACGAGGTTTTGGGTAATCAAGGGAAGAAAGGCAGTAAAGCTGACAATCAAGAAATGTGTTGTTTGCAACTGTATGAAGGAACTCCTTATCCAGCTCCAACAACTGCTGAACTTCCAAACTTTAGAGCACAAGAAGCGCCCCCGTTTGCAAAGGTTGGGATAGACTTTGTGGGTCCACTGTAAGTAAAGAAAGATGGAGCAGAAATGGAGAATGTCTACATCGCACTGTTTTCTTGTGCAGTTACCAGAGCAATTCATCTTGACTTCACAGAAGATCTAGGGACCGAAACATTCCTGAGGTGTTTGAGGAGGTTTATAGCCAGAAGAGGTGTTCCAGAATTGATTGTATCAGATAACGCGAAGACCTTTAAATCAGCCAGTAAGGAGTTGAAGGTGCTTTACGAACAGTCAGAAGTCCAAGCCTTTCTAATGGAGAGTCGAATCACCTGGAGATTCAACTTGGAAAAGGCTCCATGGTGGGGAGGTTTCTATGAATGAATGGTGAAAGAGGTAAAGAGGTGTCTTCGAAAGACTCTTGGAAATGCAAGGCTGTCATACAGTGAACTTCTGTGATAACGGAAGTTGAAAGCATCCTGAACATGAGGCCCTTGACTTATGTTTATGAAGAAGGTGATCCAGAAGAAGCATTGACTCCAGCACATTTGATATTTGGGAGGCGACTGACAGCACTACCCCCCTACCCTTCAGTACAAGAAGGGGATGATTCTCCTGAAGGTTTGAACAAGCGAATGAGGTACCTGAAACGTAAGCTGGAACACTTCTGGAAGAGATGGAATAGAGAGTACCTTGCAGAGTTGAGGGAGCACCACAAGAGAAACGTGCAAAAGGATGGTACAGTTGTCAAATTGCAGGACGTGGTGACAGTAGCAGAAGGAGGAGTAACCCGTGGAAAGTGGAGACCAGGGAAGGTGGAGGAGTTGTTGCCCAGTAAAGACGGTGTAGTCAGAGGTGCCAAATTGAAGATGCTGACAAAGAAGGGAAGACCACTGTACTTGAACAGGCCAATACAGAAACTGTACCCCCTTGAAGTTACGGGACCCCTTCAGGCAGTTCCCGAGCCACAGGAACAAGTTCCCGTTAGAAGAGTTCCAAGGAGAGCTGCTGCCATTGATGCAGATATGAGACACTGCTATATTGATCGGATTCTAGCTGATCAAGGGGGGAGGATGTAGGAACTTGAAAGACTTGCCGCAGCACGTGAACTGCTCGTGCATGACGTAATTTTAACACGGTGTAAACTTCTGCAGTCGAGCGTGTTTTCTCGAAGATTGTAAAATGGAGCCAATTAAAGTGAACAGTTGCGTTGTAAAAGATTGGTTTTGAGTCGTCATAGTCCAGAGCATTCGAAAGATTACAACAATAACTGTTTATAGAAGGATTACTTAACTTGTTTACATCATGTTATTGTGTTCTAGAATTCTCTAGAAGGAAGATTGCTTGACTACACAAACATCTGCATACTTAACAGGTTCTAGAAACATCTTCTCATAACAGCATGTGGAATTGCCAGAATTTCCGTCAACATATCTGTGACAACGGGTGTACAACTGCACTTTAGTAGCTATAGTGTACATAATGACAACGATGATAATGACTCCCATTGTACAAACACAAAGTCTAAGAAGAACAACTGGAACAAGCTGCATATTGTAACCATGTGATCTTTGTTAATCACATGTAACATAAGCTGAACCAAACCAAATTGGTTTATGTTTTAGATTTTTCATACTTGTTTTATCTGAGCAAGTTCCTTTACTTCTGCCAAAAGAGCTTGGTTTTGTTGCTGCTGCTGCTGCTGCTGAATTACACTCATTTGCATCTGACTCATTTGTTGCAGTTGCTGTTGTTGTTGGTCCTGAATTATACGATGAAGGCAGATAGCTGTTGCTATTGTTCTTTCAGGAGATGCATCATTTCACTCTGCTGCTATTCTTGTGTAACCTGTGCATCTTTCTTTAGCTGTAGCTCCTCTTGATGAATTTTCATGTCTTACTCTGCTCTCTCCTTGAGATAACTGTTTCATTTCCTTTCCCTCTTCTTTTTCTGCAAGACATCTGTCTTCATTTCCAATTTTTCTTTTCTTTGTTCCTCCAATCCTCTCTGGTGCTTGGTTTCTTGCTGCCTCTGCTTGCTTCCTCTCTTTTTCAACCTTGTCTTTTTTATCATCATATTGGCTTTTTGCATCTTTTTCTGAGGCATCAGACTTCTCAGTAATTTCTTCAGTGGGAGTTTGTTTGTGTTGGAGGATCAGTTTCAATGTCTCTTGCTCTAATTTCTTGAGATATTTTCCTTTTTATTCTTTCTGATGAGTACAAACTGAAGGCTGTCCTTTACTGACCTCCCACACACAGTGAACTTGGGATTGCTGCAAGCATTTAGATGACCAGCGATGCTTTCCCACACATTCGTTCTCACTATGCTTCCTTGTGGTAAAGAGTATGGATGTAAGGCAAGCACTTCCTTCACTAATAAAGTATAATGTCCTGTTGTCCACTGCATTGGCCTAAAAGTCAAAGCAACAAATAACATTTTTTCCACAAACGCTGATTACCAACACAAATAACACCTTTTGCACTTTTTTCAGTAGCTACAACTAAATGATTTTGTAACCATTTCTATAGACAACTTTGCCAAATATGGCCAACGTAAAATAATTATTTCAGTTATTATTTTGTCCATATTCAACTGGCCTTGTTTCTGAGTTCAAAATTCAAAACAATTTGATGCCCTGATGGGCTATTTTGAATAGACAGAATAATAAATTTAATCGAGTCTTTTTGGTATAGAGTCTATTGGGATTCTTAATCAAGGAAAGATTTTAAAAAAAGTATTAACGAAGTCTAACTAAGAAGTTAAGAACTCAAGCCTGTGTTGGAACTAGGGTGTTAGGGGCAGTGATTAAAAACAGCAAAACAACCATTTACTCGCATGATTGCTGTCCTGGACAATGTTGCCTGAGCCTGCCTGACAAATAGAGGAGTTGAAATTTAGCAAAACAACATGGATTAGAGAACTGAGAGTTCTTTTGGTCCTCACTACAATCACATCTACACATTCATGAAATAAAACAGCGAAATATAAAGTTTACAAACAACAACACACAAGTTCTGACATATGAATTATCAAAGTTCGATTTTTGGATCAGGTCTGTTGTCAAATGTAACATGTATTCGTAGCCCACATTATGAAGTCTTTGCGCTGGAGATGAACCAATTTCCGTAGGCGTGTTACAATAGGCTAGGAGGACAAGATAAGGATCAAACTTTCCACGCACAGCTGGATGCTGATCAAACAGGAACAGATCCGTGCCAACCTTTTGCCAAGGCCTTGAAGGGATTCCATGGGGCATTAGCGGTTCTCGAGGCTGTGTTGGGTTGTACAAATTGCAGATATCACATTTGAGAATGAAATCTTTTAACTCGGCATTCCAGCGCAGCCAGTAAAACACTTCTCTGGCTCATCTAAGGCAGCCCTCAATAACAAGGTGGGACGAATGGACCTTTTCCATCATCTCCTTTCTTAACTTCGCAGGTACGATGAGGTGCTCGCCCTTGAACAGCAAACCATTTTGGGCTGTGATTTCATCTTGAAACTGGAAATATGGCTTGATCTCAGCTGGAACTTCATCCAGAGTGTTAGGCCAACCTTCTAGGACAGTGGACATGAGGATCTGAAGGTTGTCATCCGAGGCGGTGCCCTCTTTGAATTCCTTCAGTCGTGCTTCTGAAATGGGGAGATCCTCCACAAGTACTATCTCCTCTACAGTACCGCCTGGAAGTATTTACCCATTAGGACGCGGTCAAACCTCATCTTTGCCAATGTGTTCTGCCGCGAATTAACCGTGGTGGGACGAATTCCTCAACCTCGTCTTGGACGGACGTGACCGAACGCAGCGGCAAACAAGACGCGGAGCACCTCGGTGAAGAAACAATAGAAGCTTATTTCTTTTGTTAAAATTGTTTTCTTTTTAATTACTCTTTTTTACGTGAATTTCCATGCTCAACACCCGTTTATCGGTCATACAGAACTTTCGAGGATTTCATTACATTCAAAACAACAAACAGATAACGAAGTCCCTTGAAGTGAATATAACATCGCTCCATCGGCAGAATATCGCTCGCGTCAAAGATTCCGTACGTATCTTTGCTTGGAAGCGCGTTCTAGAACGTATTTACAGGCATTGAGTCCCTTACCTTAATTAAGGCGACAGGTAAAATTAACAACGCTTTGAGCGAATATGTGATCACATCGGGAAAAGAGAAGCTAGTTTTGTTTGTTTACTCAAAACAGATCAACCTGTTTTCCTGGCTAAAAACGTGTAGTCGAATGACATCAAATACAATACCTTTGACAACTGACTAACCTAAATGAAAGAGATGTGAAAGCGAAAATAATCAAGCTAAATGTAATGAGCCATGTCGCCATATCGATGCCGCCTAACCATGTAGTGCAATTGTCACTGTCGCTAAAGCCTAGATCAAACGCCCCATAAATAGTCAATGATAGTTTAAGCGCACGTTTCTGTTTGACCACCAACTATCATGGGCTATCATCAACTATCATTCATTTTGAGCTTGTTCAAATACTTCATGGGAAAACATGGCTGTGGTAACTTAAATGATAATGTTGAAAGGTTGGTGGAGCTGTGCGGTATGAATAATCTTGTAATTGGAGGTACCTTATTTCCGCACAAGGACATACATAAGATCTCTTGGAACTCTCCAAACAGGCGCGACCAGTCCCAAATTGACCATCTTCTCATTAATGGGAAATGGAGACGGTCCCTGCAGGATGTGCGTGTGAGAAGGGGAGCTGACGTTGGGAGTGATCATCATCTTGTTACTGCTATGGTTCAATTGAAGCTACTGCGCTCTAGAAAAACAACATGTAACCAGAGGCGCTTTGATGTATCCAGGCTCAAGAATTATGATACAAGGAACCAGTTCTGTATAGAATTATGTAACAGGTTTGAGGCTCTTGTCGAAGAAAACATCGGTACAGCTAATGAAAGTTCACTCACACCCAAATGGGACAAGATAGTCAAGATCTATCATACTGCCACCACATCCACCCTTGGTTATAAGCAGAAATCCAACAAAGAATGGTTGAGTGCAGACACCTGGGATGCTATTGCAAAGAGGAAAAGAGCAAAGGGCGAAATTGTGGGGCCAGGTCTACTCGCCTGAAAGCGAAATTACAAGCTCGGTACAGCAAACTCAATGCCAAAGTTAAGCGGTCAGCTAGAGCAGACAAGAGAAGATTTGTTGAGAACCTCGCAACAGAAGCAGAGGCTGCTGCCCAGAAACAGGAGCAAAGTACAGTTTACAGAATCACCAAGCAACTCTGCGGAGGTCAACGGAGAGGGAAGGCACCTATCTGCAGCAAGCAAGGGGCATTACTAACAACTGAGAAGGAACAGGAAGAGCGATGGGCGGAACACTTTCAGGAGGTACTTAACAAGGAGGCCCCGGAGGAGCCAGCTGCTGTTCAGGAGGCTGAGGAAGACCTTGACATTAGCATTGAGCCACCCACTAAAACAGAGATCGTGGAAGCCATTAGAGATCTCTTAAGAATGGTAAAGTACCTGGGCAGGACCAGCTTAATGAGCTCTTTAAATGTCATCCAGAGTTTGCAGCAGAGATATTACTCCCACTCTCTGCTAAGGTGTGGAAGGGTGAGGGTATACCAAGTGACTGGAGCAAAGGGGTCACCATACCAATTCCTAAGAAAGGCACACTGTCTGACTGTAATAATTGGCGGGGTATCACTCTTTTATCCATAGGAAGACCTTGACATTAGCATTGAGCCACCCACTAAAGCAGAGATCGTGGAAGCCATTAGAGATCTCTTAAGAATCGTAAAGTACCTGGGCAGGACCAGCTTAATGCTGAGCTCTTTAAATGTCATCCAGAGGTTGCAGCAGAGATATTACTCCCACTCTCTGCTAAGGTGTGGAAGGGTGAGGGTATACCAAGTGACTGGAGCAAAGGGGTCATCATACCAATTCCTAAGAAAGGCACACTGTCTGACTGTAATAATTGGCGGGGTATCACTCCTTTATCCATACCTATTAAACTCTTCTGTAAGGTTATTGTGAAACGTCTTTCTTTGGCAGTCAATGAAGTGCTGCGACAGGAACAAGCCGGTTTTAGAAAAGGCCGAGGTTGTGCAGAACACATTTTCTCCTTGAGAAACATCATTGAATAGTGTCATGAATGGCAGAGAGGATTGTGCATCAGTTTTATCGATTTCCAGACGGCTTTTGATAGCGTACATAGAGAGAGTCTATGGAGTATCCTCAGGGCGTATGGAATACCTGCACACATTGTCCGAGTGATAAAGCAATTCTACACTGACTTTTGTTGCTCGGTTGGAGGCTCTGACCTGACCTTCCATGTCAAATCGGGTGTCCGACAAGGATGTGTTATGTCAGCGCTACTGTTTAACATTGTCATCGATTGGGTGTTTTCTCGAGCTACTGAAGACAGAAGGAGAGGAATACCCTGGACGCTGTCAACTGTTCTGGAGGATTTGGATTATGCCGATGACATTGATTTGCTATCCCATTCTTTTAGTGACATGCAGGAGAAAACTGACCGGCTTAAAAGATTCTCTCGGCAGGTGGGGCTTAAGATCAGCCCTCAGAAGACAAAAGTATTGACTGTCAACATCTCAGCACCATTGCCCATCAAAGTGGAGCAGCTAGACCTTGATATGACCCAACAATTCATCTATCTGGGTAGTACAGCCTGCAGTGATGGGGTGGCTGACATCGACATCCGACAGAGGATTAGTAAAGCTAGAGGGGCCTTTGCAAAATTGCGATCCGTGTGGAGAAGCAGAAACTACAGCAGAAGAACGATAAGTAAGATCTACCAAGCTTGTGTACTTTCTGTACTACTCTACGGATCTGAGTGTTGGAGAATGACTATGCATGACTTGAGAAAGCTGCAAAGCTTTCACACATCTTGTCTCCGAAAAATCTTGCACATCTTTGGCCAAAAAAGATCTCCAACAATGAGCTCTTTAAGTTGACAGAACAGGAGGACATGAGTATTGTTCTTAAACAGAGACGATGAAATTGGGTTGGTCATGTGCTCCGCAGAGAGCCTACCAGCATTTCTAAAGTTGCTATCAGATGGACACCAGAGAGTATAAGAAAAGGAGGCCGTCCAAAATCCACCTGGAGAAGAACTGCGGAAGCAGAACTTCAGTCTCTAAATCTTACCTGGGGGCAAGCTTCACGGCTTGCAAAGGACCGACAGGAATGGAGGCGACTTGTTGATACCCTATGCACCACTGGGCGTTTAAAGGACTGATGACAAATACTTCATGATAGTCGATGATACATCGGAGAGAATCAAGTATCATAGACTATCATTTGCCACAGTTTTTCTATCAATGTTGATACCCTCAACACTGGACAATTCCCGAACAACTTATAACATTTATAAAACGAGAGCAATCTCAGCTGTACATATTCTGACATTTGACACATTCTCAGGATTGATGCAAAAACTTCAAAAACTACCCTAGATGTAAACAACTCTCAATGCCAAGCGCCACTTGTGTATGTGACTACAAAAATGTGATTTCTCATGCGACACAACGTGGAGCACGTGAATGTTACACAGCTCGTTATCACTGACTATTGTAATGAGTTGCTTGTCGCTTTTGGAGTACAGGTCGAGCACGGACTCTGAAGAAGATTATGTATTTGAAAGAAAGACTTAGGCCCGGTTCAAACGTCGAACTTTTCATGAGCCGAACTTAATACCTGTTTGGGTCGACCCAAATGATTAGGTTCGACGGTTGATTCAGACGTCGAACTTAATTCGTCGTACTTAATTTACGAGCTCCACAATAGTCAGCGGTCGGTCAGCGGTTAAATACCCAAACGAACATGGCGGACGTTCCGGAAGGTGATCTGCGAAGAAGAGCTTTTGTTTTACGTGCCATTCGGAAGGGGAGGGAACCGAGAAAAATGTTAAGAAGTTTCTTGCATGCTTTGATAAGAAGGCAATTGATGATGAATATATGTGTTATCGGTCTGCTGTTAATTGTGTCACGAAAAAGTGCAACACCAGTCTACAATCGTTCGTGCAGGAGGCTCCAGAGAAATATGGGATGGTTTAACCTGGTTTGGAGCACGTATTCCGATGATCGATTCAAGAAAACGTTTAGGATCTCACGTGCAACATTTCAGTTTATATTGAAACGGATCAGACATGCTCTAGATAGATATACTGTGACCGAAGAGCTGATATCCCCAGAATTCAGGTTGGCCATTGCTCTGTATCGTTTATCAAGGGGAGATTACTATTATACGATAGCGGAAATGACAGGACTGGGGGTGTCAACCGTGTGTACGATCGTCAATGAAGTCATACGAGCAATTGTGGACAACTTGTGGGACAATGTGTTGGCCAGCAACTGCCAAAGAATAAGGAACAATTTAAGAAGAAGATAGTTGATATGGAGGAACAGTGGCAATTTTGTTGTTGTTGGGCCGCAGTTGATGGATGCCACTTACCCATCAAATGCCCGCCTGGGAATTTTTCTGGTAAGGAATACCACAACAAGGGCCTATTTCCTATTACTGCCTTTTTCTAACCAGCTAGACTTAGTAATACTAATTTCAACTACACAACTTATTTGGTCATTTCATTTTAACAATAATAAACATTTACATGTTTCATTTTGAAGTTCTGGTTAAGTGTTTGAATCAAAAGAACCTTTATGAGCATAGAAATTCACTTGCTGGAAGTCAGAAATTAATTCAGTACAACACAATTTTTGTCATTTCTTTCAGAAACCCTAATAATCTCAACAGTCTAGATCAATCAGAATTCAGCTATATGTATTTTTAGCCTTACTATAGTTGATGTTATAGATGACAGTCATCTTGAATGAGATATTACATAGACTGATAAAAGGGGCTAGCATTCCCTTCTCTCAAACTTGGTGGAGAACTTCTTGGGTTACTTGAATCTGTGGACAAAGAGGGGGAAGGTGCCATGAGAGGTACTGATATTGGTTGAAATGACCTGTGGGTTCCCTCCCACAAGGTGTAATTAGATGGAGGAACAAAATTTGAGGCAGGCATAGAAAGACCTTGGTTAATGCCACTTGCAGAAACAATCCCCATGATGATGACTAGCTAATCCATACTGTGTCTGTGGGCTAGGGTTGGAATGTGTTAAAAGCATTTGGAAACATTTGACCTCATGCTCTCTTGATTTCTCAATATCTGACTTTAAGAATTGGATGAACTGTTTTGTGGGGTCATTTTCAATTGCACTCCTCGTTAAGTGAATGGCTTCAACCAATGGGTCTTCTTTTTTCAGTTTCTTGGTTGGAGCTGATTTCACAGGCACAAACTGCTTACCAGCACAGTCTTGGGAAGCTCCACTATTGCCCTCATTATCTGTTGACTGATTTATGTCTTCTCATGATGCTGATGGCTCAACAGCTAATTCTGATCTGGAAGAGTCACATGTTTTGACCACTTCAAACAACTGATTGAACCAGGTACTGTAACCCTTGTCACCTTGGAATCTTTTCACCCCAGTGGATGTTTTGGTGGTCAAAGCTACATGCTTACATTCTGCAACAAGCTTTTTAAATTTTGATATAAGTTGTGGTACAGTAAAGGAGACATTTTCATTCCTAGACTTACATCTCTTTTTAAGTTCAGCAAGTACCTCAGCATAGATCTGACTATTTTTCTGAGTTTTAACATTAGTGAATATAAGTTTTTTCTTGTAATAATCACTGCTTATTATGATATCTATAATGTCATCTAACAGGGACTGAGACCATTTTGCTTTTCTGCCTGCTTTCTTTGCCTTTTTGTCAGCTTTCTCAGAAACAGAGTCCTCCCAATCTCCATCTTCATCCCCATTTTCATCTTCTTCACCATCACTCTCATAGGACATCTCTTCTGGCTCCTGATGAGCATCACTATGTGATCAAGAAGCCAAAATTATCATTAAACTATTAGCAATAGTAACTGTCATTTTTGGCCTTATCAAACAGATAGATCTTTCTCTCAATGATATAACAAACCTATGGTACAACACTCCTAATTTATAAATTCATATTCATAAGCAGTTTGTTAGTGGGTGCCAATCTCTAAAACATGATACTAGATTCAAGATTTCAACAAAATAAAAACAGAGGTATCAGGAAATCATTGAAGACCACACAATCAGCAATAATCAATACATAATAATCAATCAACAATGATTAGTTATGATTTCAGTGATAAACAATCTTCTACCTATGTCTCCATAGACAACATTATTAACAAGAAATAGTGTTCATTGTTGATCAATAATTAGTTATTCTAGATATATGACAGGCTTTGTATCAATAGAATCTCAGCGTAATGTGAGGGGTATATTAATATCCATGAAGAGTCCACCCCCACCCCCTTCTCCCTCCCTTTTTCACCGCTTAACTCAGGCACTAACAATTGCTTGGAATATTCTTCATTTTGCTTTACATTTTAGTCCTTCACTTTTCCAAAGTAATAAGTTTAGTTGCATCGTACAAACATCAATTTAAACAAATCAATTTAACAGGTCAGCATAAAGTTGATAAACGGTAAAATATGTTACTTACCAGCCAATGGTCTCACATTTGTCTTTTTCGTTGTTTATTTTCTCTCCTATGTCTTGAATAGACTTTATATAATAGACTTACTATAATGAGTTACGATGACTTATCTGGGATGACTTGGAGTGATGATATTAGTCTGGAATTGAAGATTAAATTACATTGAGATCTTGGCAATTAAGGAATCATTTCCCGATAGTTTAAAATTAACTGATAAAACCTATCCTATCACTGCTATAAATTTTGAAAACTCGGCATCTGACATCACAACCTTATTAACCGACTTGGATATTTAAGTGTCACCTAAGCAAGAGTTCTCAAGAAATGTGCGGGATATTTTCAAATCAACTACTCGGACTTTCAGGTCTGCAAAACAATCAAGAAAATGGCTAAATGGGCCTAATTTTAACTATTGGCCTCAGCAATTGAACTTTGCCCTTTGGTGGGCTACATCAGGGTGTGGTATTAGTTTAACGGAGAGCAGGGAATATCCACCTGCGGTATATAGCTTCATTAAATTCCATATTTACTTCACAATCATATAAGGATTTTGAATGCCGTAGGACGATAACTTTGATAAAATATATATAATGATTAACACCATCAAATGCTTTACTTAAGTCCAAAAGTATTGATACAGCATAATCTCCTTGATCTAGAGACGTTGAGATTTCTTCAATAAGATCAACAAGACAGTCGATAGTAGTACTGCCTGGCCTAAACCCATATTGAGTAGGAGTGATAATATTTTCAGACGAAAAATAAGGTATAAGTTGATTATAAATACATTTTTCAAAAACTTTACTTAATACAGGAAGAACTGATATTGGTCTATAATTATCACACAGTGGTACTATGAAGTGCTGTCCTTTCCCCAGACCATAAAGCATTCATTCCAAATCGTTCGTTTTGTGCACTCTTGCTATGGCTGATCGATTACTCGTCCTCCAAATTGGAGACATCGTCAGCTTTAGGGCTTTAAAACCCATTTCTTTAGACTTCTTAGCATTCTTGAACACATTTCCTGTTCGTTCGTGAGATCTTCAAAAGTGTATTTTGATCAAGGATGGAGCGAAAGGAACGAAAACCCGCCTTGACAATCTTTGCGTCGGTTCGACACAACAGACGACATTTTGTAAACGTGTGCTGCCGCTTTGTCTTACCCCCTCCCCCCACATATGTGAACATAGAACAATTGCACGATTTTGTGGACAAAACCAAACCTAGTAGGGGAGACATGGGTAAACCTGTTTAATTCACATTTAATGAAGATTTAATGCATAAAGTAATTGTCTAACAGGAATGGAGTGACCAATCCAACCATCACTATAGCTCATGATATGACATACATACAAAGATCAAAGATCTGGACCAATAACAGCCTCCAACTTTTATAAAGTCACACGAGAGAAACAACTGATAAAACAAATACTGTTAAACTTCTTATGAATTATTGCTCTATGGAACATATTCCAGAAGAGTTCAAGTGGGGTCACGAGAATTTGCCAACCTTCTGATTTTTTTTATGTTGAATTATTTATGCGTCTTATTTTACGGACTTCTATTTAAGTGGAGCAACAAGACTTAAGGATAACGAGCCCCGCCAAAGTTTCGCGAATGAGCCGAAAATAATGGCAAGGTTCGTTACTTAATTAAGAAAGTACAGAAATGCACAATTTTCATAAACAGTTTATACTATAAAATACTAGCAAGAAAAATATTTCATGATTAAGAACTGTGAGATCTTTCCCTAGAATTTTATACGGAACAATTTGTAAAAGAATTGAGGAGCTTTTTATTGACCATCTTGTTATTAAAATGTTTATTAGTGAAGTTGCTTCCACAATCAAACCATTCTGTGGACAAAGAAAATTTTAAAAGCAAACATCGCTGGTCTCATGACATCATTCTGCGAGCTAAAGGTTGGTGATCTTTTGAAATGCAAATTGATATCTCATTGACATCAGTCGGTGCAAATGTATTAAGTGGAAAAGCCGAATTATAAAATTACTAATGACTTATCTTTGGATTTGCTTGGCACGACGGTGAAAAAAAATTTTGAGAACGCCTTTTGCTGCCATTTCAAAACAGGTGAAGCATGTGCTTTGAGAGTTCACGTGAAGTGTCATGCAAATGTTGGGTAACTGTGACAGGGAATTCCCGGTTGCAACTCACGCAATGACACTTGATGCGATAGTAGATGCAAATTGTATTAATTTGCTACGGTAACCCTCTGTAATTTGCTCGAATTTGTATACGAACTCAGTAGTTTTTTTAACAAAATTGCTAGGCCAGTATAAGTGTACAGCCACTTGTTTCAAACTGTACTACTCTCATTTCTTTAGTGTACTTATTCCCAAAGCCCACTCACGTGGGAATGTTTAGCGTGTGCATGTACATGCTGGTATGCTTTATGCCGTGTACTGATTGGTCTTAGATGATAGAGTAGATGGTATTCTCCAGGACGAATATAAAGAAAGCATTTATTTTCATTCATCGTCGTTTTTCAGCATTATCTGAGAGGTCTTATTTTATCTCTTTCATAGCCTCGCCTGCCAAAATCCTTTGGCACTTGGCATAAGACAGATGACATAATCGTTAGTTTCAGAGTCAGAACCTAATTGATTTATTATTGTTTTCCTTTACTCTATCTTAGAAAGTGCTATGCGCTTCACTGAAGAGCCACCTAGTACCATTAGCAGAAGAAAAGGGGAAAACATGACACTGGAATGGGCTTATGAGATTGATAACAGGGACCAAGAGTTATTGGCAATACAGTGGACTGTCAAAGAGAAAAGTACTGGAAACACAGTGCTTATGATTGTGGAACAGCCAGATGGTACCAGAGTGGTTGCTTCAACAATCCCAGCAGCTTATAAAGGGAGAGTGTATGTTAAGGGAGAGGCTTCCCTCGTGGTTGAGACTTTAACCCTGGAGGATACAACTACTTTTGGTTGTCGACTGGTATCAAAAGGTGGTGCCATACAGTTCAGCACAGTTCAACTTACTGTAAAAGGTAAATGTTCTCTTTTACACAAAATTTAAAATATACGAGAAAGTGCATATCGATAAAGGCAAGTACACAACAAGCATCCCATGGAAATTACAGTGAATTAATGGAATGACACATGCATTTTTGCAATGTAATGGATCATAGAGAAGTTCCTTTAACCAAAATGCAGGCTGCTATTTTCCAGTTGTTACCATTTTTACAGCGATGACTTTAGTAGCAGATAGGTCAGTCTTGCCTTTTTAATTTCTGCATGGTAAGGTAATCACTAGCAGACAGAAGGGTATGTTTAAGGTATTGAATAACCTTCATCAGTGTTTGGTAGGAATGTTGTTCTTTTTTCCAAATAGTAGTTTACTAGAAACAGGACCGTATTTGTTTATTAAACCACTTGATAATTGTAACCTACAAGAATTGTTTAGACCTGTGATTGAGTTATTTATCAAAGATTGTCAATTAGTCTTTATTGTGACATTGCAAGACAATGGCACCAACATGCCCGTAGCTTATTACAGTACCGACCGAAGCTATTTACCCATTGACATGCAGTGAAACCTCGTTTGCCGAAAAGTTATGCTTCGATTTCACCAAGGCAGCATGAATTCCTTAACCTCGTCCTGGATGGACGTGACCGAACACTGCGGCAAATAAGACGCAGTATGCCACGGTGAGAAAACAATAAATACTAATTGCTGTTGTTTGCATGAAGCATTTGACGGAAGCTTGGATATGATCAAGAAACACCTGTTTATTGTCGATCATGGTCTGTCGAGCCTCATTTTATTTATTATATTGATCAATAACTTCACAGATAGAAAATCATTATGCACATATAAAGCAGAAAAAAAATTGTACTGAATTAAAGCACGAGAGTAGAAGGCGAGTAAATATTCTCTACAATCTGAGTGTTTATGGGAGAGTGCTAATAATTATATTGATGTCTTCTTATGGCAAGGAAAGTTACACTTTGAACGATTGTGATATGGATCCTCGATCTGTTTTCTTGGTAAAACAGATCGATGTTGTCGAGATTTATTTCAGCAACTTACGGACTCATTTCCCGACTACTAAGTTTTAATTTATTTGCGCCATTGACTAGACACAGTATGAAAAGCCTTGTTTACATCAACATTGAAGTGACTGAAGAATCTTTGTGTGATATGCCTAAAGAAAACTGTCCCTTTTGCTCAATTTCGCCATCGAAAGGAAAGAATAAAGCACAGCAGACTAAGCATTTAAATATTCTCAATTTTAATTGGTCTAGCTCGCTCGGTCTTTTTTTCTCATCAATGCAGACACCTTGGGGCGAAGACATCTGCGATATAAAATGTTTTAACGCACCATCGAATTCCACGGTATTGACCTCCCCATTGTCGAACCTTCATTTCACCAGTTTCAAGTGTCTCTTTCAAAAATTACATGTAGGTTTTGTGATAAGGATACCAACATTTGGATTTATTCACGCAATAGACCCATTTGGTGGTGCTTTGGGAAAAAGCCGAATCTGGAAAAAAAGATCTCATCAAAAGTTTTGCCAGTCTCTGCACACCTTTTACAAAAGGCCAGACAAGTAAAACGCTTCACCTCATTCACAGCTTGATAATATTTCATCCCGCTTTCCTCCAACCAAAACTCCAATGAACCTTTTTGATTGCGGTCAAGGACAGTGTAACGCCGCATTCTCGGTAAAACAATTGCTGAAGGCCTAAGTAACAACTGAAAATGACATGAGTATGTGCTCCGGTACACTTTAAGCTTAAATCAACTGTAGTGACGAGGAAAGTTGTTCTAAATGGATGGGTTCTGGACTGTTGGAGAATTGATACAATCGGCTGGTGTTAGACAAGATTCAGACCATGAATCGTATAATCAAAGGACTTTATTTATGATAACTGGTGATTATTCGAGCTGAAACAAATGTAAATGTAATATGACTACAGAGGAAAACGGCTTATCAAAATCAATGGAAAGATTCGACACAAGAGAATATTGAGCTTAAACGTACTTCAGTGGCGGGTCTCCTGCTAACATCAAACACTGATTCACTGGAAGTTTTAATCTGGTCAGCTCTGACGAAACAGTGTTCGTCTACTCAGAAAACGTGTCCTCAACTGAAAACGTAACCTAACCCACTGGGCTGAAATCTCATACATTAAATTGTCAATCAATTTAAATCCGCTCACTATTGTCAATCAATATTGATTAATGTTTTATCGCGGTAACGTTTCCTCCGCCCTGGTGAAGGAAAAGTGTCTTTTACTTCTACTAGTCAAAACCTTAGGCTGGTTCGATAACTGCAGTCTTGGTAATGGGTCTTGAATACTCTGCAGTAGGTGTCTTCATCTTCACATTCCTTACTGTCTCATCTAGTCCTGGGTAGACTTTTATTACCCGTCCGTTTATCCAAAGTCATCTACTCTAACGTTGCGCTTGCTAGTATTCCATTTTTTGCATGGTACCAGAAGGGGAAAGACGTCTCTCGTCCAGCGCCTCCAGAATGAGTCCACAATTTTGCAGACGAACTCGACACGGTGTCTTCTTTTTTTTCGTCACGCGGAAACGTCCTTGTGGAATTTGTGGGGATGCTCTGCCCAGTAGCATGTCATTCAGGCATAAATAAGGTCCGTCATTGGGATCATTTGGAATTCGGCCGATCAGGCGTTGATTGACAACTTCAGCAACTTCCATTAGACAGGTCTACAATTCAAATGGTCCAAAGGTGTGATTACCCATTGCTTTCTTGAGGGCGATCTTGCAACTTTTTACTATAGCTTCTGTACAGCTATTTTGGTGCAGTGCTGCTGGGGTTATGAATTTCCATTCCATTCCTTTTTCCGCACCGTACTCTTTGCGCTCCGCGATGTTCCAGCCTTCAATCATCTTGCGTAGCTCCCTTTCGGCACCTACCACCTGGGTTCCGTTGTCACTGAACATCACAGCCGGGTACCCTCTGGCGGAAAAGAACCTTTAAAGTGTTTGCATGAAAACCATTGTAGAACAATTAGATGAACATCTCTGGTGTTTAGGCAGGTGAAAATTACTCTGTTGTACTTTGTCGTTTTGTTTATTGTTATTTTTACGGTCATAGGACCAAAGGAATTGCACGATGTGTAATGGAATGGGGGGCCGTCTGGTGCTGTTCGATGTTGAGGGAGGTCGGCCATAATCTGCGTCTCTGTCCTTGGTCTCATTTCTCTACAGAAAACGCACTTAAACTTAATTGTTTTTGCCATGTCGTTAACTCGCAGGATTCAGTGCTTTTTTCTTGTTTTGGCTGCTGTTGCTACTCCTCTATGTCCACTCTGGTGCGCTTTTTGGGTGATAAGCCGGAAAATTTGTGGTCATGCGGTGACAGTGCGGGATGCTTCGTCTCGTAAGACAATATCCATGCGTCCTCCAACTCTGACTATGCCCTCACTGTCTTTAAATGGACTTGTCATTTTCAATTCATTGTTCTGAAGGCGGCTGTGTAGGCTCTTCTGAGCGTCTCTGATCAGAAATGCTCTGCTTCCTTCAATTTCTTGAACTGTAAGTGGTCCTTGACTCACTTGACACTTCTTGTCCTCAGGGTTCCTTTTAGCAAGCAATCTTTTCTTTACACTGAGCACCCATGCCATGGTGTGCACTAGTTTCTTCCAATTGATGTCTGTGTCATAGTTGGCTAAGCTTGGCATGATAAATACTGCTCCTACTTCCTTTGTCTTTCTCCAAGTTCTTTGAGAGGGGCCACCCTAGACTTGGCAGCAATGAATCTTACATTAAATTCTCCATTTGCAGTATGCACATGCACAAGGGCTTCTTGAGATGCATCTGCGAATGCGCACAGCGTCAGTTGAGACTCCACTGGTCAGGGAGGTGATAGGCTTGTTTGAAAGGAGACGTTGTTCAACGCTTTCATTTCCTTGAAGAGGCGGAACCCTTTCTGTTGAAATGCTGGAAGAAGGTCTTCATCCCATTCAACCCTCTGTCTCTATAGCTCTTGAAAGCCAATCTTTGTTCATATTAGGAAAGCTGAAGCGAAACCCACAGGATCAAAGGTTCGCGCTACTCGTCTGAGAATGCTTGTCTTTGTTAGATTGGTTGTGTCCAGGCTATTGATGGTTTCAGTCTTCACATTGAACTTGAACGAGTCTTCGATGGTATTCAACACAATACCCAGGACCTTGTCTTCCACTTAGCTATTGGGAATATCTACCTTCTTGCTTTGCTGATTGCTGTTGTTCTTGAAATCTTTGTTTGACTACCATTCTTCTCCAATACATAATCAATTCCAATTGTCAATTGTTAAGCTTCAGGTAAGTATGGATGGAATCCAGTATGTTTTCCATGTAGGAGTTTTTCTTCAATGTTCTTGCTGCACTTGGGTAAGAGATTTCTCCTTCTTCTGCCGTTTTGTGCTAGGCTACCTGTGCCATGGCTGGGGCTGGCTTGTCGCGGAATGTTAAGACGGTCTTCACATACGTGGTAGGCGTTAGATTTGTCTCCATTCCTCTCCACAAGAACCAATGTACATGCTGATCCTTCAGTGGGGTGTGGACTCGATGGTACATCTTGGAGATTTCTCCGCTGATAGCTACTTGATTTTCTCTGAAGCAAAGTAATACCCTGAAGAGACTATTCAATAGGTCTGGGCCTTTCAACCAATAGTTGTTTCGTCTGTGGCCTTGAGAAACGGTGGACAAGTTTCTTCATGGCTTGAAACTTGCTGTCAGGGAGAGGCGTAGCGTCGGTTTTTCCACGGGTAAGGAATCATCCATTGGTTTCCCACTTTCTTACAAGAAGTCTCTATTATTCTTGCCTCTTCTCGCTCTGTGTGACTTAGCTTGTCGGCTGAGCAAATACATGGCTTAACCGCTACTCCCATGGCTTCTGTAGTCCAAAACTCAGAGAGGTCGACTGGAGTGGTATAACTGACTGGAAGTACTCTGCTGGATGCTTGGCTTTTCTCAGATGCGGCTCCGAAGACCACCCATCCAAGAGGCGAGTGTCTGGCTACTAGATGCCCCGATTGTCGTGTATCACCAGTGTGTATTTGGGCGTGGCCTACACCAGTAAGGAGATCCACTGGTCCTGTGCCCCGGTGAATCTTCTCGCTTGTCAGACATCTTAACTCTGCGACATCTTTCTATGTGATCCCAGTAACGTCATCGCTGATTCGGGGAATTCCAGCGACCTGAATTTCACGATGTCTTGCATAAGTGTGTCTGACATAAATCTTGGGTGCTATTAGATTGAATCCAAGTACTCGCACGCGGCATCGTAATCTGACCCGATTCCTTTGACTCACTCTAGCGGTTCACTACATGCAGAGAAATGTGATGGTGCTGCGTTTGCTGAATCTTGATTCGATAGCGTGTTTGAAGTTGGCTTTAACCCTTTTCTTTCTGAGTTTTTCTCACAATTTTGCCGTAGTTTTGACATCACTACAGAAAAGCCTTTTATTTCTTGCAAGCTTTCAAGGAAACCCCCAAGACCTATACATTTTCTGAAAGCTTAGAAAATTTGCCAACTTTTGACAATGAGAAAGTTAATATTTAATGTATTAGTTACTGATTAAAAAATTCAAAACCTATCAATTTATCACCAGAATAGTGAAAAACTAACTTGTTTTCTTCAAATTTCAGGATTATTGATTGGCTTTCTAACAAAATGTTCAATTTTACAATCTAGAGCATGATAACAAGATTAGGACTCAATAAAATTAACAAGAACTGATTTCTGTGTCTTATTTTATCTTAGAAAGACGGCTTACAAGATATGCAAATTTCGGCAGACTCAAAGACTGCTACCAGGTCAACTAGAAATTGTCAAAGGGAGATAATCTCCAACAAAATGTTTCAGTTTTATCTAGTGTGATAAACCCTAAAGCATGGGGTCACACAAAGTCCCACATTGCAATCTTGGCACATAAATGAGCATCGCTTGACCCGCCCACCAGCTTTGCAAACTGCACACTCTCGCTCCTTCGGCCTTCCCTTTTCATTATAGGGAACATGTTCTGGAAAGTGCCTCTCAGTAAACCTTGACTCTAGTGGATGAATTCTGGGCCTTCCTTGATCCTTCCTCCCATTGAAATTCCGTGAAAGTCCGTGTCCAAAAAAAGCTGAAAAAATTGCACGGCCGACGCTTCCTCCGGCAGTTCTGTTATTGGTCCTGTTGGTTCTTCGCATGCTGGTGGGGGATTTATTTCTCCAACAGGTTCTCGCCACTGAAATAATCGATTTGGAAAACCCTCGAAGTCTTCGTTGTCACTATCTTCGGCAAACAAATCTGTGTCAGTTCCATCGCTTTCTGATGAATCCAAACGCTCCTGAACACTTGAAGATCCTGTATTTTCTCTTCCTCTTCTCCTCCTTTTTCTTTGAGGTTCCTCAACTTCGTCTTCGCTCGAACTGTTCACGGGATTTGTTGAACATCCTAACTCGCCAGCTTCCTCAATTTCTTCTTCCAATTCTAGGTCAGAATTTTCCCCATCGAACGGTATTCCAAGCGAAATAACTCCATATCTTTCTGGTGCTCTCCTTTCCCTTTGGTTCCGTGACGCCATTTTTAAAGTTAACCGAAATTCTGGCCGAAAAAAAATTCGCAAAATTGCAGTTTTCAACCGATTTCCACGTGCTTCACATCGAACGAAAGCTTTCCCTTCGAAGAACACGATACGTGAATTTACTTTTAGGGGGGGGAGACCGCTGATCTGAAAAACAGCCAAAATTGGCATGATGTCATTTGCCCCGATGAGATCGGGGCTTAGAAAGAAAAGGGTTAACCCTTTCACTCCCAAACCGACCGCATATGGCCACGAAAAAATGTGTCATTAATTCACAATGCCGCTTTGGTACATAAATTGTTTGTCCTTTCGTAGATCCAATCAAAAAACGTTTCTGAAAGATCAAAAATAAACTTAGATAAATTTGTGTTTGGATATTTACTATGCAACTCATCTCATAATTTCATATCAATATCATTTTAACCCGAAAATCTTTAAAATACTACTTATAACAATAATACTCAAAACCACATGCATTACATTTTAATTCTCCATTACTAGACTTACCTGTCTCTGGACTTTTTCATTTTACATCATACATTAGTTTTAATATATTTCATCATATATTTCATCATAATATTATATCAGTTTTAATATAACAGCTCTGCTACTCAGAGATAACATCAGTGTAAATAAGATCGATGCTGGTGAGCGTAATTTTTTCGAGTTTTCTGAATGGATCATAAAGCATGGGTCCTTTACTTTATGAATTATTGTTGTTTATCATCCCCCCTATTCTATTACCCATCCAGTCACTACCAGGAACTTTTTTGCGGAGTTTTCAGCCTATTTGGAATCGATTGTTAGGTCTTCTGAACCACTTTTAATAACAGGGGATTTTAGCATTCATGTTGATGAACAGGGTGATCCAGATGGTGATTCTTTCCGTGAATTACTTGAATCTATGGGTTTCCTACAACATGTGGATGAACCAATCAATCAGGTCATACTCTTGATTTAATTATTACTCGTCAGTGTCTCTGTTTTGGCATGTGCTCCAATGATTGACTATTTCCTATCAGACCACTGTTCTATATTATGTCATCTCAAGGTAGATAAACCAGCATTATCCACTAAAACAATATCTTACAGAAAAATCAAAGGCATTGATTTGCAAAAACTATGTGACGAGGTGGCAGAAACCAAGTTGTGCATGGACAGTCCCAACTCTTAAGACGATCTTGTTGGATTATATAATTCAATGCTTGCTGCCCTCCTTGATAATCATGCTACAAAATAAACTACTAAAGCAAGATCATGATGTTCCTTTACCACCATTTGAAGATAAATTAATGCTTGCTAATCAAATGGGACGTTTCTGTCTTGAAAAGATTAACACGATTCATACTAAGCTTGATAGATTAACATCACCACTAGCAGGTGCTACAATTGATGAATTGTGGCCTGGTGCTTGGATGGATCATTTCAAACCAATATCAGAAGATGATGTCCATAAACTCATTGAAGGGTCTCCAAAGGAAACTTGTATCCTGGATCCTATGCCTACGTCTCTTGTGATTAACTGTATTGAAGTTCTTCTTCCATTGTTTACTAAAATCATTAATTTGTCGCTTGAATCTGGTTCGTTTGCGTCAAATTGGAAATGTGCGTTGGCTATCCATTACTAAAGAAGCCTGGGCTGGATCTTGTGTTTAAGAACTATAGGCCAGTTAGTAACTTACAGGATGTGTCAAAACTAACTGAAAGAGCTGTCTTTAATCAGTTGCACGAGCATATGATGGCAAATAGCATTTACCCCGTCTTTCTGTCTGCATATAGACAGCATCACAGTACCGAGACTTCATTACTGAGAGTGACGAATGATATTCTTTTGAAGATGAACTCCCAGAATGTTACGTTACTTGTTTTATTGGATCTTAGTTCAGCATTCGACATGGTGAATCATGATGTATTGCTTGATCGTCTGCATAATGATGTTGGTATCCGTGGGAGTGCTCAAAATTGGTTCCGCTCTTATCTTTCTCAAAGAAGTCAGCAAGTCTCTATACATGAAATTTTGTCAAATATTTTTTACTTTAACTGTGGTGTTCCACAAGGTTCATGCCTTGGACCTTTATTGTTTGTAGTCTATGCGTCTGAGTTATTTAATATCATCGAGAAGCATCTTCCTAATGATGATGATGATGATGATTCAGGATTTATATAGCGCTTTATCCCAAGGCTCAAAGCGCTTTACAACACTTTTTGTGGGGGACTTTGTCAGACTGCTTATTAAGGCGCAAATTGCAGCCACGCAGTTCACAATCTTATCATAGTGAATAGTAGAATACACAGGTGTCCCCATAACAGAATAAGTGATAGACCATCACACCGGGGACTACGTCCCCTACTCGTTCCGAACAGTGTGTGGGTTCTTTAACGTCCCACACCAGTACTGTGAGACGGGACCTACGTTTATCGTCCTTATCCGAGAAGACTAGAAAGTCTAACCATTTGGAGGTGTTATTACAAAGGCAGCACTTTCTCCTCAGTTATTTAAAGACCCTGAGTGTTGGTCCGGTCGAGGATTTGAACCCACGACCTCCCGCACGGTAGTCCGGTGCTCTACCAACTGAGCTAACCGGTCTTCCTAATGGGCATTGCTTTGCAGACGATACACAACTGTATCTTAGTTTTAAGCCAGATAATATGAATAGATGTATCAGGGACGTATGGAATTGGATGATTAGGAATAGGTTAATGATTAACAATGATAAAACTGAGTTGCTATTAATAGGAACTAGACAACAATTAGGTTAAATCAATGATGCATGTAATATCTCTGTGGGTGATTATGTCATTTCCCCTAGTTCATGTGTTAGAAGTTTTGGCACATGGTTTGATAAGTTGTCTATGTCAACGCATGTAACCAAAATCTGTAATGCTGCCTTTTATCACCTGCATAATATCCGAAGGATTAATTAGTATTTATCTTGCGACTTGTTATTAAGTAATGGTCCGCGTAAGAACTAGGCAGGTCAAACGCAAAATCGATTAAAAAGTGTGAACTCTTAATTGTTAATATCAATTAAATCGACGAATCTGATTGGTGGACGGCCAAAAATCGCCGAAAAAACAATGAAAAACCCGACATAAACAACATTTTTCTCCTTAGTTTTCCCCAGGTCCCTCCTGTCTACCTCACGGTCAAATATTAGCATTGTTCTATGCGCCAATCAAAAGTTAGAGCTATTGCACTAGCCTATTGTTCTTTTGCCTAGTTCTTACGCGGAACATTACTTAACGCTCATTCATGCATTTATTACTAGTTGATTGGAATAATGTAATGGCCTTTTGTATGGCTTGCCTAAGTCGCAAATAGTGAAATTGCAATGCATTCAAAATGCTGAGGCTAGACTTGTTTTGAAATTAGGAAAGTATTCGCATATTACTCCTGCACTTTGTGAACTTCATTGGTTACCAGTACAATATCATATTCATTTTAAGGTTTTTAATTTTAACATTTAAAGCTATTCATAGTTTGGCGCCAAAGTATATTATAGAATTAATTACTCGGGCTACTACCACAGGTAGCCCGAATCTAGGTTTACCTTTTCGGTCTATCAGTCTATCAACAACGTCGACAACGTCAACGCAAATCGGACTACCCGCAGAGGCCTTTGGGTATTGCTATTATGAAAACAAAGCTGCGCACGGGGTCATCAAGTTATTGCACCGTCGATGTTGGATGCGAAAGATGTGTGCCCTGCTTTTGTTCGGGTTTCTCCTTGGAATGCTCACATCGCTTTTACAAACACAGACGCCGTTCGCGGTAGACCTACCCAAAACTACAACAGTGAGCACTTTTCGGCCACGTCGTTCTGCGAACTCAAAGAGAACTAAATGATAGCCATGAAAGCAAACTATGAAGCTGCGATAAACTCTGAACTATCTTTGAAAGCCAATGTTATGCACATGAGTACTACTAACTACTGTATTGTCAGCTACTGTTGTCATTGGGATCCAAATTCACGAATTTTTACAGCGACAAGACAGACGCGTCGTTGGATGCCTCGAGTCAACAATTTGTTCAAGACAACATTAGGCGAATAAAGGAGGTTATAAGGATTTTTTTCATCTAATTTAAATTTTTAACATTTTTTGATGAAGTTTTCTCAATTACGGTCTGTCTCATGCGTGGTCGCGTGGAAAGTAGTTGCAAGACAAAGACTTGACAACAAAAGCTTGATAACGCTCAAAGTTAGATTACGCTTGCATGTGAAACGGTTGACGTTACAAAGGATTACTAGACACAATGTTATTTAAGACTGTTTCTAAAATCTATTTAACTTGTTGTTTGTTTATAATAAAGTTCTTGGTAATTATGACCGCAAAACGGCTAACAAAGCTATTAACTCGGAGACTATGTTTGTCAGCCCGAATTCCCTCGGGCCTCTTTTTAAAACCATGTCTGGATTCTTTTCTTATCCAAACTCAACTTTTTTTCTTGCCTGCGTGTTCCTGTGGAAAGGCATTAGCGGGAACAGGGCCAAAAAGGCTAAATCGGAAGAATAGTATATCCGATTGAGGTGTAATATTGTTGTTTTTCCCACATATCGCTTTTTCACCTTCGATAACTGGCATCAGGTTTCACAATTGTTTTTCTACCGTGGGAACCAAGAAAGCTGATTGCTCAACATTAATCGGTTAAGTAAACAAACACAATTATTACTGAAATTTCTGTAAAACCTTAGACATCTTTCCGATAAAATCGCTCAGGTTAAACACGACGTCGACAAGAATTGGGGTGCGATATACAGTCTAGTTGGTTTTTTGCGGTTGTGGAACCAGCCATATAGTATACAATATATACAAAACTTAGGCGTAAACTGACATTCACGTTTAGCCGTATTATAAAATGTAGCCCGAGTGAACGCTCCCGAAAGCGTCTAGTTCATGTTAAACCTAGATTGGCTTATAATCTTAGATCTAATCGAAGTTTATTGTTAGACCCTCCTAAAGGGAAAATGCTTGCTACTCTAGGTGATAGATCTTTTTCTGCTGCTGCTCCATGTTTATGGAATAGTTTGCCTTCTGAACTGCGTGATATTCAGTCGCAAGCTGCTTGTAAATGTAAGCTGAAAACTTATTTATTTCGTAAAGCTTTTAAAGTGTATCAAGATTTGATTTTTTTTGTTTTTGTTATTAGTATAAAAATTACATATATTTTAATTTATTTGTAATTAGTTTCATAATTTCTTATTGTAAAACGCTGTTAATCAGCACATGTAAATGACGCTCTAGAAGTTATTAAATTATTATTATTATTATTATATTTAATAAGTACTTCTTGTATTGTACCCGTTGAGTGCTCATCCGTCATGCATATGCTATATAGCCCACTTACAATGAGCCAACTTATGCAGCCCAACCCCCCAAAAAACATTTTGCTAGATCTTTTAGATTACAATTTATAGCGTGTGTAATAGCTTCTGCATTTGCAATAATAGTATAACCTTTAGTATGTCCCACCTCAATTTTTGGCATGGTATCGCGATAATAGGGATCTTCTGAACCATTTATATTGATCATTATTACCTATTCAATGATCAATTTATCCAAATAGAAACCAAGCTAATCCTCCAACAACCACTGTGACTGCAGTAAGATTAATCTCATGATGTGTTGTACTTCATGTTGACTAAATTGTGGAACGTGTTGGTGGAATGGGTTTTACAGCGTCAGTTTCAACTTCAACTTCTGGCGGTTTTACAATCCTCTGTTTCATCTGCGGTATGAGGTAAATCTTAATTTACCTCCTAAATTATGTGTAATACCCACGTCTTTGGTTATTTTATTTAGTAACGGATTGGCTCCGAATTTCATGTCAGTTGCTTTCATGAGTTTATTATTATAACCGATTACACTTTCAGTATTTATGACTAAATGACTAGGTACCAACCATAATCCCGGCATAACTGCCAAATCTAAACGTAATTTAGCTTCTAGAACAGCTATTTGATGATTTTGAATGGATTTGGCTATCTTGTTTTCAATAGCACTGGATTCAAATAAATTTAAAAGTTGCTGTTGTGCTTCAACGTCGCCCCCATCATTTCCAAAAATTGGTGACCTGGTGTTAACCTGTGCTCCTAAAACACAATACACAAAAGCTTCTATGGATTGATTAAGTCTTTGCAAACCAGCACGAGTTAAACCATGCCCAGTAGTTGGAATAAACCATGCATAATTTGCTATAACCTCGTGTCACATCATTCCTAATAAAATCAATATCTTCTTGTGTACCTTGTTTGTCTGGAAATTGTTTATCTCCTGGGTATATATTTCTTCCCCAATCTATAACTGCCATACCCCTTTCCCATTTATAAACATCGCCCAACCCATGATTTCTACCACCTTTCCATTGAAAATCCGGCCCAGATAATCCAAATTCACGTCATAATTTTGCATAGGCGCTCTTATTATACGGATTATTTCTTTGGTTCCATACATCGTCTCCTGGTAATGGGCATCCTAATTCGTACAATATTCTTCAAATAGTGAAATATATATGAAACTTAATAAATCCATATATTACTGGAGGGTATGTTTTACTTTCTTCTAAACTACCGGTAATGCCACATCCGGACGTTGCGCACCACGCCACAAAATTTACCTGTAGGCCAGTATTTGAATTGTGGTCCATGTAACCAGAGGTGTGCTTCTTTTCCAGAATAAAAGTCTATTCCAAATGAACTGAAAATATTTCTCATTTTGGAAGTAAATTTTTCAGTTTCAGATATATAAATATCCAGATTAATTAACAATTCAGTTGGGTCATTTACTTTTTTACTAAAATCAAGGGCAGGTATTGGGTATGGTTGAGTTGTTAATTTTAAATTATCTGGGAAAGATTCCTCAGTCTTTGAAATAATACCTAGATCCCTACCCAATCGAAATTTAATGTCTGGTTAATCTGTCCACGTTCTACCAGATAAATCATCCCTGCTTATAATGGCGAGTTTATTATAGGTCCAGTAGACGCGTCCTCCATAATTATCATTTTCGAATCTAAACTTGGCCATGTCTGCTTTTGGATAGGGCCTCAAAAATGCTTTCATTAACCCCTTCCCTACCACAGCCAAATACACCCATCAACTGGCAGCCATCTTGGATTTTTACAAAGAAATTTATTTTGATTTAAGATGTAAAAAAAATTCAAGGAAAACCTCTTAGTTCACCTAGACTTAGAATACTGATAGGATTTCAAGCTCTGAAAGGTAATAAAGGAAGCGATTTTGCTGAAAGTCATTTTTTCTGGCCATGTGTGTTTTGTTGTTGTTGTTCTAGTTCATTCTAATGTTCTTCATTATCTTCGTCAGAACCGTATGTTTCCAAATCCTCCAAACTAGTTGACTCAAAGTAACTGTTTTCCCTCAAATCATCGATTTCAGAGTCCGCATCTGCATAAAGATTGGGGATTGTTTCCTTTTCTGTCATCGTCTGTCTGCCTCATCAAGCCACCATTTTGAAATGCTCTCAAACAAATTTCATGGATATATATCTGGTCAGTGAACGAACCGAACGGCAAGTCAAGCCATTTGTTTGAGGACGTATATATACACGTCCTGGGTCCTGGCGTGACACTGTGGAGGACATGTATTTACGTCCGTGTTAGGGAAGGGGAAAGTCTGAATCCTTACCCCTTTTTGCGAATTAACATTTCTTGTATTTGTTTGTTGTTCTTCAAGTCCTAGATCCGATTTTTAATGCTGCTATATTTTGATGATGAACAAGCGTGAATGTTATCAGCGGTCGTGGCGGTGGTTAAACTGATATCCACAATGCGAGGACCTGATTTCGTTTCACCCGCCTCCATTTCTGCCTCTTGCACGTTTATTGTATTCCTGCAACCGCTTTCCAGCTTCTACTTTCTTCGGATTTGGTTCTTAAGTAATTTGTTCAGTTTGCTCAGTCTCTTTAAGCGGGTCTGTTATCAATATAATTTAATTATACAGTAATCTTTAGTATATACAATGGGGGTTCTGGCATACTTTTCTTTCTCACTTACATGCAAAAGTCAAAAAATTTTTCAACCTGTTGCAAAATGGCCTCTGCGTAAATGCATGTTGCAGAAAATTTTACAAGTAGCCCAGGAAGGGCGAAAAACGCGATACTGGCTTACCACTGCAGCTCCAAGGCCCAACGCCCGTGGCGCAGTTTCACTGCTCTAACCCCAGTTTGCACGATCTCGTGCCGGAGCTCCTCTTTCACTTTCTGGCGCTCTATAACCAATTACGGCAGGAAATCTTTGACAGTCCACTATGTGTTTATGCATATTAGAGAGTTGGTCTGCAATTGATATAGTAATAAACGAGACAAAGCTATAGCAGAATGCCTAAGGGGCAGAACACATGCTGGTGGTTGAAACGGGGTTCGACGGAGCTTTGCGGCAAAAGCTGTATGGTAGACTACTGTTGGGTTGAAAGAAGAATTCGACCAGCTGCTTAACAAATTCTTCCCAGATGAGCTCATATTGCGGTGGACCCGGTGGGTTATCAGCAACTTCCTGCGCGACCCTAGAATCTTCCTGGAAGGCGTGCGCCCGCAGATCCAGAAAGAGCTAGAGCAGGAGCTCAGAGCCCTCTGGGGGGTGAAGTTCCAGCTGGCTCTCAAGGTCCAACTTCGAAAGGACAACCCAGACTGCAGCGAGGAGTACACAGACCCAGTGCTTCGACTCAAGCAGGAGGCCATTCTCCAGGCAAGTGAAATCAAGGAGGCGCTTGACCGAGCTTTCCCCAGCATCCTGGAGACCCTCGAAAAATGGACCCAGAGAGGTTTTGTGTGGGTGGTTGAGCGGGTGGATACCCTATGGCTGGATATCGCCAAATACCAGCAACTGCGTGGGGACTCCTACATCCCTCTCCCGCCAGAGCTGAAAAACAGAAAGGCCGCCGTAAATGTGAAAAGCAAAGACCACCAATGCCTCCGCTGGGCGCTCCGAGCTGCCCGCTTTTCGGTGTACAAAGACACCGGTGATCGGTCTTCGAAACACGTCCGTGGTCACTGGATCCCTAGGGGCTGTCTTAGGAGCCTCAGCGACTGCCACTTCGATGACAGGCATCAGGGTAATGGCCGGGATACCCCTCGCGACCATCGCAGCTGTTCTCGGGGTAACCAGCATGACGACAGTGGCAATCCAGGTACGGCTGCAACGTAAGCTCGAGAAGCCCAATCTGACAACCGCCCTTGCAAAAAGCAAACTGGATGGCATCTTGAGAGTCATCTCGAAGGCACTAGTGGACAATACCCTGGGCGACGATGAATATCACATGGTGTTGGAAGTGCTGGAGAGGTACCGAGAAATGAAAACAGCGTTAAGGGCGAAGAGTCCGGCCCCAGCGCAAGCGCCAGCGAGAGAGGACAGCCTACGGCGCCAAATAACAAAGGAAGTCAGGGAGGAAATGCGAATAAAAAGCTGGGCCTAGAGCTCAGGATGGAGCGTCAGGTACGAGAGAGGCGTAGGAGGCTTCACCCTCATTATCTACCAGTACTGATAACCGGCGAGATTTTGTTATTAGCCAGTGTCCTTTTTTCTGACTGTTCTGGAGCTTGACAAATTCCTAACATTCTTGAGTGACTCGATAGTCACCCAGGAATTCACGGCGCTGAGGCCCTTTGGCTTGAGTTCGAAAATTTCACCAAAAACCTGTGTAGCTCGGGGCGTCTTGGCATGAAATGGGAAAATTCCTTTGATTGTGCGTGTACGCAGAGACCCTTTCGCTTGAGGTTTCAAAATTTGCTGAATTATGCGTGTATGCTGAAACCCTTAAGCCAAAAACCAAAAGTGCGCCAGAACCCCCATTGTGTATACTACTTCTTTAATTAACCTGCTCAGTTGTGCTACACATTTTGTTTTCAAAACTAATAATCCAGCAATATTACTAAGCTCCCGTTTAACCAATTCATCCTCTTTAAGATCATGACACAAACTTCCACAATCATCTATTGGTAATAGATAACTAATAACTCTAGATGCAGTATATAGGGCTGAATCTACTAACCCTTGTAAGTTATGGATCTCTTCCTTGGCGGAAGAGATCCATGACTCAAAGAGTTCAAGCTCCATGGTTGTCTGATGAGATCAGATCTGCGAAATGGCACCGAAGGATTGCTGAGCGTAACTGGAGGTCTGCAAAGTCTGAATCTTACTGGAGAACATTCAAACTTCTTCGGAACAAAGTTGTCTTTCTTATGAATGAGTCTCGTCGTGAATTTTACACAGATTTTGTCAGCAACGTTTCTGAAAATCAACGCAAGCTTTTTGCTGCTACAAAGAAACTGTTCAATCAGACAGCAGATACGCCTTTTCCAACTCGCGGCGATAAGTTAGCCTTGGCTAATGACATGGGGTCATTCTTTATTAAGAAAATATCGGATCTTCGTGTTAGCCTTGATGCAACTGAGACTTTGTGCAGCACTGTTAACCGCCATTCTTCTCGTTGTTCTTCGTCCTTTACTGCTTTTTGCCGTGTAGACATGGACTCTTTAAGAAAACTTGTACTCAAAGCGCCGACAAAATCTTGTTTACTTGATCCTGCTCCCACTAATATCTTGAAAGATTGCCTTGATGAGTTACTTCCCATATTATCTACTACGATAAACTTGTCGCTTGAATCAGGATTTTTCCCTGACACTTGGAAAGAGTCGATTGTTACACCACTCCTAAAAAAACAAGGTCTTGACTTGGTTATTAAAAACTTTCCACCAATCAGCAATCTTTCCTTTGTTTCAAAATTGGCTGAAAGAGTGGCAGCTGATCAGATTCAGTCTTACTTAAATGAGCGTGATCTTTTTCCTTCATTGCAATCAGCCTATCAACAGCACCATAGCACAGAAACTGCCCTGCTTAAGGTATCAGTATAACCCATTTGACCATCCGCGCGCGGTCCGCTCTAGCGTTTTTGGTTTTAACAAAAACCCATATAAACCGTATATTTTTTTGGAAGCTTAATAACTACAGATTATGACCCGATCCGTATAAACGGTAAAAAATATACCGTTTTTCGAAAATGTGAACATGTTTACAAAGCTTCATGAACCCATAAATCAAGCTAAATTTAGGTCGGAGAAAACGATTAACATGGCATCCGTTTCTTCACACGTTGACCTCAAAAACTGTGTCTCGGATTTTTGGCACAAGCGTTTATTTTTTTACAAGAGGATAAAGTTTGAAAAGGGAAAAAAATAGAACTGCTCGCGAGAAAAAAGGCATAACTTTTTAATGAGAAGAATAATCGGAATTCGCAGACACGGTTTTGTCGGCGAACGTTCTGACAACATGCTGTCCGAATTTCAGCCAATTTGGTCCAGGGGCTGACGACTTGGAACTCAAAATGCATGTACAAGTCGCCTATCTTTTACTTTCGAGAAACAGAGAAAAACTAAAATTCGGCAGCATCCAAGTGTTATGAGATTATCACACCAAGGGAGAAAACGCAAAGGAATCAACTTTCTGTATAACAATAAGGGTGTGACAGTTAACATGGAACAGGTACAAATTTCCCACGATGGCTTTGTGAAGTCTTGTGAGTTGTTGTGAAGGCTGAGTTAGTGCTTTGGGATGGGCAGCTTTCATTTTGGCATCGCATAATCCACGATGAACCAAGTCCATTTCACGATAGCACGTTTTCCTTAATGTTCACATCTCCTTGACAAAAGCGACATGAAACCGCATCCCCAAGACGTTCTTGCAGCCTTTCACCCGAAACAATTGATCTGTCTTTCAACTTCGTCCACTTCTTTTCCTCAATTTCCTCTGCTTCGACAGTTTCTTGCAATTGTATTTTACGGCGACTTGCGCTAATTTCGGCTTGCTCCACGGCGCTGGCCTCGTGATCGCGATCGAGTTCATCCAGCAATTTTTCTTGGTTGTAATAAGACCTTATGTCACTTTCCGCTATTGAAGCGGCCCACTCTTTGGCAAAAGTGTTTTTTGCCTTCTTTGGCCTTTCTTTAGCCGATGAAAAAGTGCAAAATCGCTTTTTCTTCCTCAAAGACATCCGTGCACAGATTATGGCGCGTGAAATTGCGTGGCCAACTAGAGTCAAACTCAGCATGTTGTTGATGTCATGTGACACCTTGCCTTGATAATTAATTCATTTGACAGAACTTGTCAACTGTCAATTAAGTAATTAATGTGCAAAAAATCTTTATGCCGCAATAACTAGCGACAGATATAATAATTTTTCATGGAGTTTTTTAATTTTAAAGATAACCTTAAGATTTATCCAACCGTTTAAAAAAGTAAAATTATGCAAAATGGCAAATTTTCCCCAATAATGACATTCTGATGAACATGGAAAATCAGAAGGTCACATTGTTAGTGCTTTTTTATTTAAGCGCCGCGTTTGATACCGTGGACCATCGGATTCTCTTAGATCGCCTCCAGTTTGATTTTGGAATTTCAGGCTCTGCACTTAATTGGATGGAGTCGTACCTTTCTAACAGAGCCCAGCGCATCTATATAGACGGAGTGGGCCATTATTGTTTTCCCTCTATGCTAGCAAACTTTTTAAGATCGTCGAGTCACATCTTCCTAATTCCCATTGTTATGCAGATGACATGCAACTGTACCTCGCGTTTAGATCAGGAAATAGGGACTTTAAGATTCGAGACGCGACGGCTGTAAGACGCGGCCGGAAGTTAATTTTTAAAGAGGTGACATATTGCGCATGCTCACGCCGTCTTCCTGATGGTATCACGTCGCGTCGAGAACGTGGGTTTGGCAATTTTGACGTTCTGTACAAAACGTGAGCATATTCCTTCCAGTGCTTAACTTAAATAATGATATATTCCTCTAAACATGAAAAATTAGCAATCTAAAATCATTGGACGTAATTTCTGGTGACATTTTAGATCGTAGCTATGGAAGGATTTTGAACTTTTACCTCCGCCAAGGAGGTTATGTTTTCACGCCTGTCTGTTTGTCTGTCTGTTAATCGTTTTACGCAAAAACTAATCAACGGATTTGCACCAAATGTGGTGGAAAGGTCGCAAATATACCCAGGATCAATCAATTAAAATTTGGGATTTATCCGGATTAAACTCCGGATCTCAGATCCAGACTAGTCGCTCTCGGGAGCGTTCACTCGGGCTACACTTGATAGTACGGCTTCGAACAAACGTGAATGTCAGTTTACGCCTAACTTTTGTATATATTGTATACTATATGGCTGGTTCCACGACCGCAAAAAACCTACCAGACGGTATATCGCACCGCAATTCTTGTCGTGCTTAAGCTGAGCGATTTTATCACAAAGTTGTCTGAGGTTTTACAGAAATTTCAGTGATAATTGGGTTTGTTTACTAATCGAATTAATGTTGACCAATCAGCTTTCTTGGTTGCCACGGTAGAAAACAGTTGTGAAACTAGATGCCATTCATCTGATTCCAAGTTATCGAAGGCGAAGAAGCGATATGTGGGAAAAACAACAATATTACTCCTTAATCGGATATACTTTTCTTCAAATAGCTCTTATTTGTGGATCCAAACTCTTAAGACAACAATATGTGGCGGGGCGGAGGTATGCGCTCTACCGAGTGCCCTTCTAGTTTTAATTTCTTTCAGGTGCACTAAGCTGATAAAATGGCAGTGTCTTCGAGCAAGGCTTGTAAGTAAGTCACGAGCTACAACTTCAAAAAGTGAATGCAAGAGTCTTCTGCATACTTTCCTCGTCTCTTGTACCGTTGCATATCTCGATTTATTGCGTTCATCTGCCGCTTAACTAGCGCATTTAAGCTTTGTGTGTTTTTATGATCTTTTCTAATATACACAAACAGAGCATTTCCATGGCTATTTCTGCGAAAGAATTGCTGAAGAATCACACTGATAAAGAGCGTTTCGCAGCCGCGTCGTCTTGCATCACGCCGGGGATCTTAACTTTACTTTTCCCGCGCTAACAGCAATGTTCTAGTTCCACTCCTTTAACAGCCACCGCGTTCTAGAAGCCGTCGTGTCTCGGATGTTAAAGTCCCTAATGATTTGGAGGAGACCGCTGCTATAACTGCCTTGGAATCATGTATTGCTGATATCAGTCAATGGATGCATTTGAATAAGTTAAAACTGAATTTCGATAAGACAGAATGTCTTCTGATTGGAACACGACAACAACTTCAGAAAGTCAGTAACGTTAGTACCTTATCGGTTGGGGACTCCCAAATTACTCTATTTTGTGAAGTTCGGAACCTAGGAACCTGGTTTGATTCTAAAATGAGTATGCTAAGTCATATCAACAAAACTTGCTCATCCGCTTTCTATTATCTTTATAACATGCGTAGAATTAGGAAATATTTAAGTCGTTCAGTCACCGAATCATTAGTTCATGCTTTATCACCAGTAGAATAGATTATTGTAACAGTCTACTATATGGCCTCCTGAATTCGCATATCATGAAACTCCAACGGATACAGAATGCCGCTGCTCGGTTGGTCACCGGAACACCTAGATTCTGCCTTGTTACACCATTGCTTTTCAACCTTCATTGGCTTCCAATAGGTTACCGTATAAAGTTTAAGATTCTACTTTTGACACTTAAGAGTAAATGCACACAAAAATCGAGCAAAATCAATAAATCGCGGCCACAACTCAAAACCTAACCTACCCTTATTTTGAGTCTATAGGAAGGTTTTAGTGAGATTAAAAAGGTTCTGGGGTTTATTTTTTGAGTTAGATCGAATTTTTTGAGAAAATCGAGATTTTTGATTTTGACGGTTTGAGGCCTCGATTTACTGCGAAATTTATTGGTTTAAACAATTGCCGTGCGACTGCCCAATAAACTTTTTACCGACAATTTTATACTTAACCCTTTGGTGACACCCCTAAAAATGGCCATTTTTGACATGTTTTGGTAAAAAATGACCAGCTCATGTTGTATTCAACCAATTTTGTTATGCTATATGTCATTTTAAAGCTAAAGTTTGAATCTCTTTTAATTAATTAATTAATTTAGGCCAATTTATGCTAATTAAAATGTCACGCAATACACATTTTTTAGGAGAAAATTTTTAGTAACAATCTACTCTTTATGTAGCATTGAAAACTGAAAAAAGAAAAGTTGTTTCCCATTAAATACTCTATATTTCCTGAAAATTTGATCTAAATTCAATAAAAATTCACATTGTTATGCCTATTTCTTTTGGGTGCCCTCAAAAGCCCCGTTTTGCCTTCACTACACCCATATGGGTGCATGGGTGATACAAGTGCCATTGGCTACATGAGCACAATTTAAGTTAAATGCCACTCATTTTGAATATTTTACTTGTATAAAATAGCAATTAGTTTTTAAAATTAAAAATCTACATGCACCACAACCGAACACGTAAACCCCTTAAAACCATCGGGTGGAAAACGGGGACCATGTACCCCCAACCAGTGTTATGATGCTACCTTTGGGGTTTCAAGGGGCCTTACCTAACAAAGAACAACTTAAATCAACTACAAGTGTCTTTTTACAATTAATCACGGTGATAGTCCTTGCTGTGCCAAATCTCAATGCAGTTTTTATCCTGAGTGCAATGTAGATAAACATTGTCACATTGTGGTGCACTGCAGCAAGTCCGAACTTTAATTTCCTTCTGTGTTGCTTTATAACAAACTTTACAGTTCCTCTTAGTGTCAGTTAACTTTGGTATATATGCACAGTTACAAACTCCCCTTTGTTGGGGGCTTGAATACTGGAGGTGCTCCATATTCATCCAAGCCCGCTAGATCTTTCACAAGTTCCTCTCGATACTCTGCAACTGTAACACCAACATAAAATGAAAGGTTCAGCAGCTAATAAGCAAATTTTGCTCCCAAAAAAAAAAAACAAATCAGGAGAGCTAAAATTTGCTCTTTAGATATTGCAATGTTGTCCTTTGATCAAAGGTCACAAATTGGAGAGATCATTTCTGAAGATAAATAAATCAAACAAAAACCTTATTATGTTTACTCTTTAGGGCTCGATAAAATACATATAGCGTTGTTTGTACACTACTAACAGTGAAGTAAAAAACAGAATTACAATAAATAACTTGATCAAGCCCAAGATTTTTCGCTATTCATGAAATATTCCTGACAACATTCCACGGTTATGTCCACATACAAATGAAACTAGTAAAAGGGATATTAGACATCAATTCCATAAAATTTCATCAGGAAAGGGTTTTCAGTGAAAGAAAATGTTATTTGCAAATTCTTTGGACAATAGAAAATGCAAACGAATAACAAAATAACCATGATATTTCTTTTTGTCTGCCATGGCAGCCAGCAGCAGGTATCATATCTTAGTTTCTAGACTAAGTACAAACACGAGATAATATGGGTTTTAAAGTACATTTTAAATGCTACAAGATGGTGAAAATTGCATTTTAATCAATAATCTGTGTCAACAGCAATGATCCGATGAACTTTAACACTGTCTAAGCAGTCTGCTATAGAATAAGCCGCTCTAGGCAAATATCTTCACAGGCACAATTTAATATCATCGAGAATCACAAACAATCTGAATTTCTACCCAACCAATTCCCTGTTGCATTACCGCTGATCTGCAAAGTTTCACATTTGCAAAGATTCTGCAGGCTGAGATATGATAGAATAACTTTTGTTTTAACCCTTTCGCTGGCAATCGTACAAATTCGTACGATTTGTACCTTAGGTTAAAGAAAACCCCAATGGACCCCATTAGGTCTTGTTTTGTCATTTTGTAATGAATTATGGGACACTTAGCATTTGTACTTCAACTTGACTCATGTTTACAGATTTTTATTTAGATTTCCACTGAATTTTCAAAGAAAGTTTTCAAGTATTTTAAATTTGGACCTTTAAATACAAGTCATGATAATTCTGAGTCGATTGCATACCAAATGTATTTCATACCTTTTTTGCGTGTTGGTAATCATGCTCGGAAATATGTTCTCCATTTAATTTTGAATAAAGTGCTTCTTTGGGAGGTAATTCAGAACAATACAATTTATTGTAATTATCAAACCAATCATATGGAAAGACCCCTTTTCTTTAGAGTAATTCTAATTGGTCACCTTGGTAATAGCGAGATAGATTTAGGAATTTATCTCTTGATAAATTATTGACCAGTTCATTCAAGCTGCTTGGCATAAATCTAAAACTAAGACTATGGAACACAACAGGAATAAATTTGGGTATTTTATAATTTAAATTGCAATCTTTATGCGCCGCACGTCGGTATTTACCAGTTAAATGGCAATGATCTAATACCTTATCAGTCCCTAATTCATTACCACAGATTGTGGCAAATTGTGGCATTAGGATACTCGACTTTAGCGTCATTAGTCATTATAACACTCTTTTTCCTTTTGATTATTTTGTTGTGTAACAAACTAACTTAGGTTTAAATGCATCGTTCTTAACATTAATAATAGCTAATTTGGAAGCTCTATGTTGCGGTAAAGGGATATCACTATTCCCTGAAATAGGATTAAAATCATCTGTGTATATCGAATTGTTCAACTCCAACAAATTTCCAACCAGAACCTAGATCATTGAATTGTTGTAATTTATTGAGTAAATCACCAACCATAGTATCGTAAATTCTGGATATATTTGTCGAAGGATATATTTGTTTTTTCTATTTAAAATATTTAAATGTTTGATTAACTTGACACATAGTATAATCAAATTTTTCAAAAAATACAATTAATGTAAATTGTATTTTAATTGGTCATTGTTGAGAATCTATTACTTGAATAACTTTTGGTTTTATTTGATCTAAAAATGTTTTTTCATCAATATCACTTCGCCCTTCTATCGTATAGTTACTTAATTTACCGCCAAATGCTTTATTGCTAGGCAAAATAGTTGGAAATTGGTCTTCTGATGCGGTTGTTGGTAATTGAGGAAGTTCATATTCATCATCTGGTGCAGATTGTTGTTCCAATGCAAGTCTATTGTAAATTCTGTTTAATTGTCTTCTAAAATTACTAGCCGCACTTATTAACCGGTGTTCTTATTGACTCTAGTACGTAGGATAATAGATGAGGGATGTAATTATTAATAGATAATAAGACTCTCTTGGTAGAACTCAGTGTGTCACTCATCTTAAATATAATAAGATCAGTTTCTTTAAGTATTTTTGGTGCAAATCTAATATGCGTTGAAATTTATACTGGAATCTTTATTTACACAATGAACAATATTTAAAGATATAAGTATTAACGGGTATATATGTGGAGTTACTGTATAAAAGAAAAGAAAGAAGCCAAATGTTTTCCTGGAAGCAAAGAATATGTTACTACAAAGAATGGAAGATACATGATAAAATGCATCTGCTCAAGTTGTGGTATTAAGAAAGCAAAGTTTATTAGCTGCCTATTTCTGTGGAAAAGCGGATGATTAATCTGTTGTTATGTTTAAATTAAAAACAGAAACTTTATATGAGCATGATCTGTCTATGCATGCGCTCTGTGTTCTTCATTGCAGCACATGTGAAATAAACCGTATCTTGGTACTACAAAAGACTATGTGATTTAAATGTTCATTGGATACAGATACTTGTATACTGTGGATGAAGAAGCCGGTGCGCCACAGTATACCTGTATCCAAACCCCTCATGATATGGTGAAAAACCGTAGCCATCATATCACTGGTTAGTAATGAGCCTGTAGATGGTGTAGGGCACTGGTGTAAGAGCCCAAGCTGTGCTAATATGTTTGAAGCGCCAGTAAAATGCCTCAAGCCGGAGGGTAAAGCCAAGGTGGCTAAAAAAGAGATAAAAATAAAAGCCCCTCAGGAGGGAGTGGTGGGTTGTGCATCAAAAGATCTAATAATATCCCTTCTGAGAAGCTCTGGTGCGCACCAGTTTTGTTTTTTAATTACGTAAATGGAAATTAAGTTTTGCAGGAAGTTTGGGGAATTTAGCGGGAAGTTTTCAACACAAAAATTGATGCAGGTGGGGTTTTGGCGATTTGCTCTGGGGTTGGGCTGTAACACCCTGTTTCCCCATATATCATTTGCACCGTTTGACTTCTGAAGGTGCATCTTCCATGCGTAAATGTTATGATCAAGTGCTTGGACACATTCGTTCTGTCTAATCCATGGGTCCAAAATTCAGTGCTGAAACCTTGGCTTCTGTCCTTGTGCCATTAATTGTTCACAAGTTTCCCAAAGCGGTTGTTGAAAGGAACTTGAAGGTGGATTGTGTGGAAATGAAAGGGGGGGGGGGATTCGTCCGTGCTACAGGGTCTCCTGGCTCTCCTTCTTTCTTTCATTCAGTGGGAGCGACTACTCAGGGTGTTCCGCACCGATCAGAATGTTGGCGGTCATGTAGGTAGATCATCAGACGGCGTTTCTTTCATGACCTTGGTAATTCACGAATTCGTGAGATAATAGGTAGGATTAGGGAGGAGGTTCATTTCAGACACAAAATAAACTATTCGTATGCCTATGTTCTTAAGAACATTGAGACGGGTAAAAAAACACATTTGGATGCATGAGCGAATGAAAAGCCCTTGGTTCGAGACTTTTGTTAGGGCGGAAGGTTGGTTGAACCTGAAAGAGAACCTCCGTCTGGAGGGTGAGAATCTTGACCGACCTAACACCAAATATATATTCGAGGGACTTATATCCAAACAAATCTTGGATCAAGCACAGTTGCTGGTTGGGGCAGGTCGACTACCAGGGTTTGATGGCACTTGATACTTTTGATGACACTCTATTCTGTTCCACTGTTTAGCTGTTCATTGTGGAGCAAGGAAAGATGGCAACATGAGAGCAACCAGGAAGCTTGCAAGAGACTGCTTTGTTGTTAACTTGGATAACTGGGACGCAATATTTTTCTAAATTCCTGCGAGTGAGCGCGAAACTTTCAATTTGCTTGGAGGTAAATAGCAAAGGACATTGGGAGTTTGACTAGCTAATCAAAGAGCACCTTCAATGCTATCGACTGTTTAGTGTTAGAGCTTGCTTTGGTCCAGAACATAAATGAAATAGAAGAAAGGTAAATAGCCTTAAGCTACTATTTTAGAGTAGGTAAAGGTCTACTTATCTCCCAACCTAGCAAATCTTTGGATATGTGCATGTTTCTCGGTATCTGTGAATCAAATAATTAATGTTTACACTCAATAACCATCTGCTTTATTTGTGGCCGAATGGTACTGACATCACTGAATCTTAGACTGTGTTCAGGTGCATACAGCATAATACAGCCATTGGAAACAAAACAGAAAACCAATAGTAAAATAACGTGAAGATTCAAGGAGCAAAAGAATTTATGCGCCTCAATCTTTTTTCATGTATGGATGTGACACAGAAGGAGGCCTCGAAGTGCTTGCTGCAACCTTCTTTTAGATTCTTCTGAAGCTGTTGAAATCCCAAAGGGCATGCAAAGCTATCGAAACCTTCCAAATGGTTTGTTAGTAGTCATATGGTACATGTTAGGACTGCCAACAGTACCCTACACCCATGATAGCATGTCTGTTGCCTCCTTTGTGTTGATGAACTAATGGTGGTAACACTGCGAGTGTAAGATACCCATGGAGCACAGCTGGTCCGAGTCACCCTCGATAATGGTGAAATGTGCAACCATCTCTGGCATCTAACAGGCTGCTGTCAGACGAAATGCGCCAATCTTTTTTGGAATCGAGACATTTTCTGTGGTGGAAAGGACTGTGTGTTTTTACTCTGGCTTAAAAAATTATGATAGAATGAATTTTTTAGGCTGGAAATCACCTCCGAGTTCAGTCGAAAACCAAGTCTGCAGCCTCTTCTTTTCTTTAAGACAACTAGTGAATCACAGTGATCGCTAACAGGGCTAAAACGGCAAAGGAAACACCACAAAAGATTGTAGTGTCATGTTTTTGAATAATTGACATTGTTTTGCATTAATTCTCAAAGCGAAACTACCTTTTTTTTCTTGTACAATGGTTTATAAATAACAGGCGCCATGTTTTTAACGGTCAAGTGTCATCTTTCTAGTGGTTTTCTTCCTCAGGGCGTTCTTGACATGTACCAATTGCAATTGCTATAGCCAATACCCCCGGCTGTCTTACGTGATCCAATTGTTCTGTCATTACAGAAACCACCAGGGAAATCGGGATTATCAAAGAAGTAAATTATTTTGAAAGCGAGGCTGATAGATCAATCTTCTCTGCCAGTGTGCAGGAAGATTTGCAGTCACAGACCCTCATAGGTAGCTACGAACTACTCTTGTTTGGGTGCTTTTTGTATTTGTAGCAGTTCCCAAAGATTATTCTCTTTATAGATATTGATTATCTCCGACCTTTACTGGACTCGTGTGTGCCATGCCCACTATTTCCCAGTGCCGAGATTAATTTTGATGTGAGCTGTGTGAAGCGTTGAGGTAAACTGGAAAAACTGACCATTCAGAGGGTACAACTGAAGCTGGTCTACCGGAAAGAGAGTATTAAAAACATGCTTGGGGTTTGTCCTTCCTTTTCCCCTTTGAAGTCTTTCCGGGATCTCTTTCCTTCCCACCTGCCAGCTTTTTACCATAGGAGATCCTGGAACAGGCTATGATCTGTTTGGTGAGCTTAGACGAAAACGGGACCAACGATGTCTGCAGTATGTCAAATATAATTATCTTTTTTGCCAAGTCTATTTAAAATGAGAATTGCTTTAAGGAAAGCAATTGAACTAAAATTACTCTTAAACTCAAGTATGTAGAAATTTATCTTCATGTTTAATGCAATCTTTTTTTGTCTCTTGACAGATCCACCCAAAGCCTTTACAGACAATCAAATAATAACTTGTGAAAAAGGCGGTGCTGCAAAGATCATCTGCAATGCAACTGGTGTTCCATCTCCAGATTTCACGTGGATCCGAAAAGAGGAATCCAATGAAACTGTGATTGTCCACAAGAGCGGGAAGTATGAAATAACATCTATCAGCGCCACATCATCACAGCTGACTGTAAGAAATTGTAGTATAGAGGATCACGGTCTTTATGAGTGTAAGGCTACTGGAGATGGATTTGATCTGGTGCAATATTTCCTTGGAATTCCTTGTAAGTTAAGCTACACATACCCTGTACTTATAAAGCTTAAATGCAGTTTATTTCTGTTTTAGCTTGAAATATCTTATTCTTATTTACCTATTGAAATTGCGGATACACAATTCGAAGAGAGAATTGGGCATAATCCTGGTTGTATTCAAGACCCTGGTGGCAAAAGTAATTCGTTTTTTTATAATCTGGTCTTTTATTGTAGCTGACCCACTCACGAGAGTATAGAATCTCAAAGTTAACCAGTATATAGTTGCGATGTCAGGTTCTGGGCTGCTGTGGCCCATGCCTTCCCTTCCCCCACTCTTGATTACACCCAGAAAGAACCGGCATTTTCAAATAAATGAATTTAGCACGGATGAATGGAGAACATTCTTTAAAAAAACCTTCACTTCTTATGATTGTCATTTAGATACAAAGGATGCTTTCATTCATAATGGAAAGGTTACTGAGATGAGTGATTTTCTGATCTGTTGTTTTGGAACAACACACTTTTCTGCGCAGATATTGACATTTCCCATTTGATTGATGCTTGAGTATTCAACTTTCCTATTTATCACGAAAGTCTTTTTTTTTTTTCAAAGAAATATAATCACCTGTACTACACAACCCTTATTTTTTTCTTTTGTGATCGAATCTCTGTAATAAAACTTCAAACTGAAACACAAACTCACATGGTATGTTGTGAATGTGTCTATATATCTCTTTTTTGTCGTATTTGTTTCCATTTTTGTAGTTTTTAAGCCACTGGTACCATCCGGAACTGTTAGAAGCATCAGGGTCTCAATCGGAGAGCCATTTGTTCTAGCATGTCCAGTTCAAGGGTTTCCTCCTCCTGAAATTACCTGGGCATTTCCCAATGGAACACTTCTACTAAACAGACTTACCACAACTTTGTCTGTTGATGCAGACCTGGGAAACTACACGTGCAGTGCAGAGTCCCTCGATAAGGAAGTTTCAGAGCACATTTTTAAGATTCAAAGAGATGGTGAGTAAACTTGCTTTGTCCCTCCCTGTGTTTTAGTTTTATCCTTAGCGGTTTTATCCCTAGAGAACATTTGAACTAGCTCTCGTTCACAGTATCATGATCATAGCTTTCTTTGGGGTAATATAGAAACAGCTACCGTAGGTTAATTGTGGACTAAAATGTGGATTATGAACATCTATTTTAGCCATAGTCCGAGTAGAATACGTAACTTGGAATTGTTGAATGGGCAAGAAGTTAGTTCTTAGTTGTGTGGCGAAAGCAATTTCAGAATAATCAGAATTGCCTAAATCTGTTCAGGTTATACCTCAGCACTACATATATGTGGCGAAGTAGGCAGCTGTAGAATAGCGTAACTTTCTTCCAATGTATTGTCTGAGATAAAAATGTTTCAAAGAAAACAATATAGAAGAAACGGAGACTTGGTTCGCTAAATGGATCAGTCAGCTACGCCACCGCACATTTAGATAAAAGCTGAAGTTTTCTGAGCCATGCATTATTCAAGAAGTAATTTGTAACTTTGTAGTCTACCCTGCTTCCCAAAGATGTTACAGAGAGAACCCAGCCGGAGGCGAGTTTTCTCTCCACCATATTCAAAGAAGCGGAGTAGCAATCTGATCTTTATCAGACAGGGAAGGCCTTTATATATTTAGCACAATCAATTATTTATTTATAACTGTTCAAGACATGAAATGATTAATTTTCCCTACATATATCCTAGAAATATATTTAAGAGGAATCAACAAGCAAACTTTTGGCATGTCTTCAGAGTTTGTTTTAACCCTAACATTAGTCTTGATGTTTCGTGACTTATGTTAAGTTCATTTTTATGGCTTCTGAGGGTCTGTTTACAGTTTGTCGGCTTTGTTGGACAAAGAAAGTCTGGTATTCTTTTTGGGGGTATTCTTCGATGACCACAGTGTTTAATAACAGCATCATTAATGGCTCATGTTTTTCATTCCCGTTCATTTAACCCAAGTGCCTCACTTGATTTTCTTAATTAAACGATACACGCAAAGCAGTTGTTATTGACATGTCTGCTTCCTCTAAACTGTTTTTAACTGAATCATGAGCACCGATCACCTTTCAAGTTTTTGCAAGTTTTTTGTCGTCATAAATGTTCATTATTTTTTCAATAATTATTGTTCCAGTTATAACCCTGCACTCTACCATTGAAAGTGGAGCCCCGGCTGTTGTTGAGTGGAGTGCAGTGTCTGGAGCAGTTTACTACCTCTTGGAAATAACCGGAGAGGACATTGAAGATAATGCCCTTTTCGGCGGTGCCCAAAGTCAATCTGTTGAGATCCATTTCCACGAATTGGTTTTCAAGGATAACAAAAAGAGAGAAGAAGTACAGATAGAAGTTGAAGTTCAAGCTATGAATGCTGAATACAGGTTGATAGTGAGAGGAGATGGTGTCCAAGCCAGTAAGATTTTTCCTTTAAAAATGTATTAACGGTCGTTAGAAAGAGGGTAGCATCAGCAACTGATTTAGTCCCTTGGTTGGCTAATTTTGTGTTTATTTGTCACTTACACAGACTGATGGAAAACGATTTTTCACTTTAGCATAAGAAAGGAGCGATAATCTCCATAATCTCCACTAGGTCCATAATCTCCATTAGGTCCTTCCAAAGCAAGTTGTTTCAGATTCATGTCATGTCATGTAAACATGGCACAGGCTACAAAAACTGATCAAAGTGCCACTGTCGTTAACTCATGGATATGGAAGTGACCGCTTATAATTGGCAAGTTGAAGGTGGCTTTATAATGGTTTCAAATACTTGTTTTTTAACAGTTGAATGGTGGTGTGATTGCTACAGACAGCTCCATGCTTTTTTTTGTCTTCTGTTTGGAAATTAATAGCATGAGTCCATCAGTGACAAGAGTGTCATTTTCAGAACAGGGAAATCCGAATTCAGTAGTTTAGGGGATCGACAGAGACTTCTATCTTCTCACTGAGCATCGATTTGATTTGGACATAAAGATTTACGCCTTGCATATTTGTGAGTGGAAGGCGGGTGACAATCGGTCTTAATTACTCAGGCTGGCCCTGAGAAGTATTAAAATTCCAGGTATTAAATTGCCTAGAATTTTTCCGCCTTCTTTTTCCCTGTGTCAGAAATTGGAAAAATCACTCAATGGGAGGTAACTAGTACACTCAAGTAGAGTATTTTATTAGTTTTTAATGGCGGTAAAATGGATTTAACATGAATGGTGTCTTATTCGATCTTCAAAAAAATAAGGAGCATTATGGAGCTGGAGAATGAAGCTTTAAAAGTCATGGCTATAAGCCGTGGTCCTGACTGAAGGTTCCCTGTCCGCTTTCAGGGGCAAATTTAACTAGATCCAACGTATGTCGCACAACTGCAATCTCAACTTGTTTTTGTAGTCATGCATTAAAAGTGGGTCATACAAGGCATAGGTTGTCGAAAACAATTTGGAAATTGCCAGTGAATATGGATAAGGCAAATCCAGGGTCCAGTACTGGTGACCAGATCAGGGTTTTCTTTTTTTGTTGGCAAAAATAAAACGGTAATTACTCCCAAGTAATCCACAGTATGATTGCTATCTTTTCGAGTGGTTCGCAGATCAAAAAGCCCGGAGCAAATCTTGGTTAATTCCGTTGTTGTTGTTGTTGTTCATCTTTTTCTACCGTTGGAACTAAGGAAGCTGATTGGTCAACATTAATCGAATTAGTAAACAAACTGAGATCACGAAGGAATTCGAAAGAGTTAGCATAGTTTAAACAACCAGCTTTTTTTGAGAGCCACTGCGTGCATAAATGTCAATAGCCAATTACAGTAAAAAAACACGTTTATCTTACTGTCAGCAGTCGGCTTCCAGCCAAACCGTTGACCGCATTTAACAGGTTACAAATTTTAATACCGAATGTCATATTCTTTCAAAAATGTCTCGGCTACAATCAGCACTGTAATTTCTGTAGAACCGTAGAAATCTTTCAGATAAAACCTCTTAGTTTAAAAACGAATAAATTCCAGAAACAAACTGAAAGCCCTTTTGTGTTGAGGAAATAATTGAAAAACGAATGGAATCGGGTCACACAACAGTGTTACTGTCGGACACAAATGTAAAGTAAGAGCAACAGTAAGTGAACCAAGCAGTTAAAAAACATGAGATTGATTATCGTAACAGTCTTGACATACAAAATATTCATATCCTTACCTGCCTGGCAGCTCTGAAGTCGGAATGGATTTGAGCCAGCCTACACCCAGTGGAAAAAACTGCCCCATTCCCAAATGGAAATCTCGCATCGCGCCCGGAGGGTTGTCCAGTACACTCAACTAGACTCCATCGGAAAATAGTTCTGCTCTATCGGAAAAGCAGAAGTCTTTTTGCAAAAAATATACTAGACTACACTGAAAAATGCTTGTGTTCCCTCGGAAAAGCAGAAGTCTATTCGCGAAAGAAAATAGTAGTGCTCCATTGGGCAGGCGGAAGTTTATTCGCTCAAGTACACACGAGCTGATTTGATCGGGAAATTTTTATGCTTCATCAAAATCGGAGATTTTCTATTTTCAAGAGACTTGGAAAATTATCTGGTCTTGCTGTATGGGAAGCTGTAAAATGTTTTCCATCGGATTCCATTTGCCCATCGGAAGCGAACAGATTCCATCGGAGTCACGAATCTTCTATTGGCGAGAGATTTAAAACATTTCTGTAGTTGCTGTATGGGAAGCCATGAAATGTTTTCCATCGGACTCCATTCGCCCATTCGAAGCGTATAGATTCCATTGGAATTGCAGATTTTCTATTCGCAGTGATATCCATTTTGTTACAGAATATTCTTTAACTTCTAAGCCATTCTATGACTTGGCATTTTAATGGCAGCTGAGATAACTAACATGTAGGTTATCTATCGAATGGTTTCAAAATTATTTTTTGCAAGATTGAGAGTAACATCCAAGAATATAGCATTCAAAATTTTCCTCTTATTCATTACATTTTACAGAAGCATTTTTCCATGTTTGGTCAGTTACTTACATGTACTTTAGACTGGCACTAATAACAGCGGATAGTTCATTTACAATAAAATTAATTAAGTTACAGTGGGTAAACAGTAGAATTCCAGCTTTTATCCAGAGATTTTATTTCATCTACAGTAGTTGCAATGAAGGACAGTAACGATTTTATACAGTAATAATAGTAAACGGCCGGTCTCAACACAAAGTTTCCAAACCAACCGCAAATCAATGTTTGTGCTGAAACTTCTCACCCAACTACGTGTAATCCGATTAATCCAGAATAAAAATCTAATCCCCTAATCCAGAATCTTAATATAATCCACAATCTCGGCCAAACATAAAGATTCTGGCATAAATTTCAACGCATATTATATCTGCGCCAAAGCTGCATTTCATTAATCCAATCACCTGTGAAACATATAGCCGGAATTCCATTCTAATGGAGGAAACTTACCGTCACCTTATCCAAATCGCAATAATCAAAGAAACCCAACTACTTAACTACACACGATTGGGTCATAATCAGCCTGAAGATTTCCAAGAAGACTACCGAAACTTGTATTGGTTACGATGATGAGTTATATTTCATCAAGAAATTAATCCGATCAGCGTGTTGCAGAAAATTCAATATGTTGGTCATAGTGAAGATGTAAAACAAGGTTGGAAGATCACCGTAATCAAAAGGAGACAAAGACTGGGGAGTAAATTCAGGACCAGATCAAGAAGAAGCAAACTTTGCCAAAATCCAGCATCAACATCCAACCCAAGTCCTAGCCAAAGCCAAAGCCCAAACCCACGACCGGCCCAAGAAAAAATAAAATCAAAAATCCAGCTCCAGAGTCCGGTCCCAGTAGATCAAAATAAAAGTACAACGTGTACAGTGATCCACACCCATACTGCATTTATAGCACTAATAAGCCTATCCTGGATCATTTTTTCTGGGCTATTTACCAACATAATACTCAAAACCACAGGCATTACATTTAAGCCGTCCACACCCATATCTAATTGTTTTTGGGTTACCGCATTGAACACACAATACATAAGTTTGAATATATCTCATAAGTACTAGTATTAGTTCACCAACTGGGTACTCACCGGCCAAATGTATGTCATTAAATCTGCTGTAAAAGATCCAGGTGCGACAACCACAACGCCTTGCGAAATGTTTTTTCTAGATCTTGTAGATTGCAGCCTATCGCTTTAGCAATATATTCCGCATTTTCAATGATAGTAGAACCCGACGTACATCTAGCTTGAATTCTCGGCACTTCATATCTGTAATAAGGATCATCTGAACTGGTAACATTAATCATTACTTGATATAAACATCGATTTACCTAAATGACAAGATATATTGCGTTACGCCATCCAATAAAAATCTGTCCGATGCTTCGGACAAATTTGCATACCTACCTAAATAAAAACCAAGCTAAACCACCGATTGCGGCTCTAACTGTAACCAGATTAATTTCATGATTTGTAGATGGTTTACATGTTTGTGGATGTTTCTATTGTATTCTCATCTTGATTTGGTTGTCATGGATCTTCTATATCAGCATCCCCATCATCCAAACCAAGTGGGTCTATTTCATCTGGATCTGGTAAATCTATTCCTCCTTCGGCCATTTAATGTATTAATCTCTCGGAATCTCTAAATTATAAGAATCGACTAGCAACATAACCGATAGCTAACATTCCACCACCAACGTAAATTAACTCGCCACCCTTTGGGCCACTACCCGGCCTATGATAATCTGAGAATTGTGGTTCATGTAAATTATAATCCGTATTCGTTTGGCTATATAATTGCAAGGCCTTATCCGTATCCCACAGGTTTTGCCGAGCCTGATATTCATTATCTTGTTGTCTTTGGTACCAATCCATTAGTTTCCGTCGCCGTTCCATATATTCTAGGTGATCTCGTTCGTATTTTTCCATAGCCAGATCATGCCTCCGTATGATCAGGCTCGTATCATCCCTCGCATCATTATGGGATAAATATTTTGCGAGAAAACTGCCTCCGACAAAAGCACTCGCATTTAAAACTGCACCTAACGTTATACCTAATGTCACAAGAGCCATGTATATAATATATAGATTTAGCCAAGCCTAAAACCGGGGCTCCCGTTTAGTACTTTCATTTCACTTTAAACAGTAAAAGCATTCTAAAATATTGCGAAGGAATTCACAAACGTTTTTAACTATAGTTTAGTGTCGAGGTCGGTTAACTCGCTATGACTTTTCTCTAAACTTTCGGCTGCCATTAGTACGGTCTTTCTACCTAGCTACAAAGTCATGGAGTATATTCTACAAAAAACACAAATTATCAATGTACTGTATTCTATTCCTGATGAAATTAACCATTCTATTTGCGCAAATGTATTTAAAAGATTTGTACACGCGACTGGGAAATGCAGGACACAACTCTTGTCATTTTCGTGTTAGAACGAATACCTCGGTAAAATAAATGTTTATTCCAAGGTATGGTAAAATGTATGCAAAAGGCTTACATATAACTATCTCTATAAAAACACATTTAGACAGTCCCACTAGCATTTTTTACTCAATTTAGCTTGATATCGTGGTTCCAGTATATAGCCTGCATGGAAGCAAAATAAATATAAATGTTTTTCTTTTTGTTATGTTATAATTAAATTGAGTTATGGATGCCACTCAAATTGAATTATTAAATGAAATCGTAAAATTTTTAAGCACTCAAGAATCTATTACTGAACTTCAGGGTTTCCTTCAATCCTATAATTCATAATCGTGGGCAAAAAACCTCTGTTTATCCTACGAGCCGAGGTTTCTCTCTTGCATGGCTTTTAGCAGGGTATCTCGGCGTTCTTCGCTACAATTTTGTCTGTTTTCCACAGCACGGAGTCTTTCCGCTTCTCGGCATTCTTCGCTTCAATTTTGTCCGTTTTCCACAGCACGGAGTCTTTCCGCTTCTCGGCATTCTTCGCTTCAATTTTGTCCGTTTTCCACAGCACGGAGTCTTTCCGCTTCTCGGCGTTCTTCGTTAACATTTTGTCTGTTTTCTCGAGCCCGGACTCTCTGCTTGTCGGCGTTCTTCGCTATAATTTCGTCTCTTTTCTCTTTCTCGAGCGCGCCTTCTTTGGCGATCTTCTTCCCTCATTCTTCCCTAGTTAATTCCTGCTCTCTTCCGCTCTCTTTCCTGTTGCTCTTCACCTGAACCCTGTGTTCTGCAAATTATATTTTCTCTGCTATTGTTTGTTGACATAGCAATAGAAATTGTTTCGTTTATCCTTTAGCAAAACTTTAACAGTGTAGAGTAATAATATTGTCTCAAAAAGACAATGAACTGAAAATTTCTTTTCCAGTCGTCAACGCAATTTCCCGCCAAAAATACGCGGGCCACCAGAACTCGAGACTTAAGCCCACGATCTAGTAAATCAATTACTGGTCAGCGGACAGCTTCAAAATAAATCACGTCACCTCGATGAGTTGACACGAGCCCACAATATGATCATGTGATGCTGGTCAGTGGCTATCCCGTTTTGACAGCTGTCAATTGACCATATTGTGAATGTCCAATATGAAAGATGTGGATTTGCCAAGACACGCCTGAGATACCCCTCCCTTCCTTTTGATAGTCTCCCCTACCCTACCCGTACAATCTGTAGACGCGTACGTACGTACGTAGGTACGCTCGGTCAGTCACGTGACAACCAAAGGAAAAGAGGTTGACCATATTCCATGAGTATGGTGCTCTGGCCCACGCGCGCTTCGCGCGCGTGGAAGCCCCGCTATTAATCAAGTAGATACTTTTAGGTAGAATCTTTTGCATTTCCAGAAAATCTTTTAAAGCCATACTTGCAGCTAAACCTGCCACCCATTTAGCATAATTTGTCATGCTACTACTGGGATCCCCGATAAAACTTTCTTTCAATAACGTTTTGCCAATATAACCAACCGCAGCAGATAATCCAACTAACACGTATGCATCCATAACTGTTTTCGCCAGCTTATTTTGTTCACCAGACAAAATATTAGTTTAAGATGTGGAATCTCTAAATAGCTTAATCTATAGCATTCCCATTTTTGGTCCCGGAGTTTCCAGTTCAGGAGATCAGGGCCACGGTTCTCTGATCTTTAGCCTGTTCTGGTTTTGGCTTATGGAAATATGGCATATAAATATCCAGTGCTGCTAAACAAACAGCAACAAAAGAAACTGCAGTTGCAAAACTTATTTCGGGAATCCAAGGTCCCGATGATTCCATATGTATTCCAGATTCTGCTTTAGGTTTGGTCTCTCTCTCTCTCTCTCTCTCTCTCTCTCTCTCTCTCTCTCTCTCTCTCTCTCTCTCTCTCTCTCTCTCTGCTTCTTTAGCGCGTTTATTATATTCTTGTAACCATTTGCCTGCTTCTATTTTATTAGGATCCTTTTTCCATTCTACTTTTACTGGCTCTTGCGGCGATTTAGTAATCTGCTCCGTCTGTTCTGCCATCTATATAGTTAATTCTCCGGTAATTTTTAATTAGACTGCTCAGTTTCGTCATCCATTTCTACTATCGTATTAGCATTATCCTCCACCTAATTTGATGTTTTTGGCAACTCTGAATACTCCGCTAGCAAGTGCTATGAATCTTCCGCCTTTCACACCTAATAATCCAGCAATATTACTTAGTTCACGTTAAACTAATTCATCCCCCGGCAAATCCCAGCCAAATCTGACTCGACCAGCAGTGAGGAATCGAGCGCGAGCACAGAGTCGGAGGAATTGGAGTGTGACCACGTTTTGTTTTGGATCGCGCTCGGTTGACTGGATGTTTGTTTCTTTGGAGGTCGCCACAATTTTTCTTCTCTTTCGCTGATTAGTGCCTTTTCCCTTTACTGTTTTTCCAGAAGCTTTTCTCGTTGACATTATTTTACCCATTTTTTTGCCGCGATCACTCGATTGTGTTCGACTGTGACTGCAAAACCTCCCGCGAATACAGTGGGCTATTTTTGTTACGGGTGCTCGGGAGATCCGAAGCTCGTGTTTCATGGATCGGCGGCATGACCCAGTTGACAGCCGCTTTGATGAGGTGTGATAAGCTTTCAGAACTTTAGGAGTCTAAAACTTGGGCTTTATTTTTGCGTGGATTTCAAATATAATAATAATATCGGAGGACCGTATGAAATTTATCGTATAGAAGGCACCTTTGGTTTAGGGTTTGACATATTAAAAAATACTGTAAATTTTGTAAATTTCTTATTCAAAATTAAATTCGGAAACGGACATCGTGGTGCCGAACTTCGGTCCCGCCATTTTGATAGTCATACAGATCCATATAAATTTTTTGATGATACCATGAATATACTGGAAATGAATATAAGAAGATGCATATGTGAAAGAAAATTAACTTCTCCAGAAATAACGACATGTGATATCATATTCCTAGGCGTTGAAAACGCTAATAACGTTATCGGCTCCGACAAAAATCAAGAGGAATGGGATATGCATTGTTTTATGGCCCAAGCTTGTATGGATAATTGTAGAATTAGACGAGACTAACCTGTAAGTTGAGGTCTGATTTTGATTGTCCTGTCATCAGTCCGGAACGAAGGAGTAGCATGAGATGTGGGCATGCGCATAGCTGGTCAGTATTCAAAGTGAGTGTTGCAGGAGAGAGTTTGGAACGAAGGAGACGGGAGGGTGGGTACAAGGGCATGTTACTCCTTTGTTCCGGACTGATGACAGGACATAATCACAATCAGACCTCAACTTACAGGTAAGTCTTGTCTAATTCTACAATTCTGTCCGGTCATCAGTCTACGTCACTACAGAGTAACATGAGATTTCAAAGTCCTGTATACACGAGCACATTAAGAACTCAGCAGGTTTTATTGTTGAACTAACACCAATAAATTACACTGTAACAAAGAAACAACTTAGATTACTGTTGTAATAGCACGTGTTGGCAGTGACATCCAAAGGTTTCTCATAGTATTTGACAAAGTACCAGATTTCAACCAGCCTGCACACTTCATTATCTCAGCGATGTTAAGTCCTTTAGCTTTACAAAAGGATGTTGAAGGAGCTCGGCTACTGTGAGCTGAGAATTTTCTAGTATCAATACCTGCTGATTCTAGGACAACTTTGACCCACCTAGAGATAGTGTCCCCAGATATTGGGCTAAATGACTTAACAAAGCTTAAGAGAAGCTGAGAAGTTTTTCCCCTCACTGACTTTGTTCTTTGAAGATACTCTCAGAGATGTTCAACCACACATATCTTCTTTTCATCCTTGAAAGCCAGTAGGTCTAAGGGTGCTAAATGTCGTCCTGGTTTAGTCTGTTTTAGTTTCTCATAGACAGTTATTTGTCTTCAAGGTCTTTAATGTGGTTTACATCAAACTTGTGTAGGGTTTGTCCTCGCTGTCCAGTTGTAAGGCATAGCAGCATGGTCAGTTTTAACGTGATTTGCTTCAGAGTTAATGAATTTGGTTGGTCAAATGTTCTCAGGTAGTTCAACACAATAGTAACATCCCAAATCTCTGAATATTTGGGTAGGACTGGTCTCGATTCAAAAATTCCTTTCATGAAACGAGTCACTAGGGGATGTTCCCCAAATTTCTTTCCATCGTCTAGGAATAGTGTGGAGGAAAGTGCACAACGAGCTGTATTTATAGCACTGTAACCTAAACCTGACCGGTATAACAACAACAGAAATTCAATAGCATTACTTATTCCAGGCTGACACACATCCAGTTTCTTCTCTGCACAATACTTTTCCTATTTAGCCAGGTAGGCCTGATCCTGCTTTGAAGTTCCTTTCCTCCATGAAGCCAGGAGCACATCCTTTGCACTGGATGATAAGTGGTATTTATCTAGTCCCTCCCTGATAAGAGACAGACCAGTAGATTCAGTTTGTGCCAAATTGGGTATGTTTCTGTTGGGTGGCTGGGCAGCCTCACTAGGTCCCTCCTTGCCTTTAAGTGAACTGGTTCCTGTTTAAGCATTTGCAGTGCTTTGGGATACCAGGCCTGTACTGGCCAGTCCGGTAACACACAGATCCCCAGTGCTCCTTCGTTTTGTATTTGCTCAGTGCTGCTGGAATTACACTGAAGGGTGGAAATGCATAAAAGTTGAGCTGACACCACTGAAGGCTCAATGCATCTATAGCATAAGCACTAGGGTCTGGTCTGAAGAACACATGTTTTGGAAACTGATTGTTTATTCTCGAGGCAAACAGGTCAATGTCAGGCCTGAAATTTAGTTTGCTTAAAGCATACATTAGGGATTGGTTATCAAGTTTCCATTCAGACTCCCTTTGGTTGCGTCGTGACTCAAAGTCTGCAACAAGGTTTTGTTTGCCTGGAATATGAGCTACACTAAGCCACATATTTCTAGCTATGCACCATTCCCAGATTTCTTTTGCCAGAAAATTACATTTTTCGGAGTGACTGGTTCCCAAGTGACTGACAATATTGACACAAGTGGTGTTATCACACGTAATTCTGTTGTGGGTGTGATCCTTATCTTTTGCAAATGCCTTTAGTCCTAGAAAAATTGCCAACATCTCTAGGTAGTTTATTGGTGTTTTGATTCCAAGTGGGTCCAGTTGCCTCCTGAAGATATACCTTCACATTCTGCCCTCCAACCTAAGCCTGATGCATCTGTAGTGATCTTGCAGTGGGGTTGATCATATGCTATGAGGTTATATGCACTTTCTACATTTTTCACCCACCACTGTAGCTCAGACTTAGCTGGTTGTGACAGGGATATGCAAGCCTCAAAGTCACCCTTTGCCACCTTTAGTGCAATGGTCTTATCTCTCTCTAAATATATGTAGTACCAGTTTTATCAAACCGTGAATCTACTAAGATGTTTTTGGAAAATGAAGTGTATTCTTCCGTATCTGCAATGCAGTCTATTTTTCCATTGTTTTCTTCAATTAAGTTTAATTTTTTTTTTTAAATAAATGTGAATCATACCCGGTTAAATTATGGAATGAAGTAAGGTAATCGATAATTTAGATTACACTCATTGTGCGCCACGCCTCGATATTTCCCAGTTAAATGACAATGGCCTTAGACTTTATCACCATCTAATAATTTATCACAAATATGACAGTGAGTTGCTTTGATAGATCTCATGAGTTACTTTTTCTAAACTAAGAACAAAATTATGAGCTATGTCATTGTCTTCTGATTGTGCTATATAAGTCACTAATTTTGGTGGACAGATTGCAATATCACGTGGGTGTAGAAAATAGCAAAATCCAGATGGAGTATGTTTCTGATATTTATGGGTAAAACTTTTTTCATCATTTGGTAGGCAGGTCGTCATTTTCTCAGTGAAACACTCAAAATCAGCATATATAGTAAATGACACTCGCATTTTGTGATTTTTATTTTTAAATTTAAGGAATTTTGGTGATCCATCTTCATTGTATGGCATTATGGTATGGACTTTTTCTTTTTCACGACAATATTGATTATGTTTAAATAGCGATTTTGGATCATCAAATGAATTTAAACATCTGAAACAGAAAAACCTTTTACGACCATGATTGTTAATTTGTAATGATAATAGTTTACTAACATCTTTAATCCAACAATAATGGTTAGTAGTAAATTTATATATTGATTGCTTGGCAATAATCTATCGTTATTTCTCAAAGTTATGAAACTTTTTGTTTGATCATTATATCCAATAACATTAATTAAATATGGGTTATGTTTTTCAAATTCAGCTATATCTTGTAATTTTGTTGGAAAATTGATATAATCCCAGTTAATTTTTTTGGAATTTTCTATTTGGTTAATCGTTGTGGGTCTTTGGATACTGGATAAACGGCCGATGTAATGGCCTATTTAGAGCATTCATTATCATTTAAATTTTCAACATTAATTACCGCTTTTTTATCTGAAATGAAGTTTGGTTATGGTAAATAACTACTACCTGAGATTGGATCTGATTTAACAACCTGTATATCAAAGTATTCTACATTTACAAATCTCCAACCAGTACCCTGAGTTTCAAAGTTAGGTATTTTTTCTAAGATTATTTTAAATATCTCATCGATCATAGTCATTATATTATCCAAGTCAGTAATTAATATAGGTTTGCCTCCGTTAAAGCTAGCAAACATTTCTTCTGGTTCTTTAGTAGGTATGTCTAATTTAAATCGGCAAGTTAATATGAACAGTAATTTAATTGGCTTATTCATATTCCTAATCGAATTTCAAACAGATAATTTAATTTTTGCCAGGAATGATCTAGCATCACCTCTAGCGCCATGTACCCTATAAGATACTTTTTTAACGCTGTTTGGTGTTCTCTTAATACATAATTAGAGGGATTATAGCAATTTTTGTATAATTGATTGATCCGATTTTTTAATTCTCCAGTTCGCTGATCTTCGTTACTTCGTATGGGAGGAGGAACACAAGCCAAAAGCCAATCAGTAAACTCTCTGTCGATTTTTAGTTTCATTGACCAGTCGTTCAGTCACACGTCGTAATGTACTTTGATTAGTGGTTATTGGTGTTGTTGGTCTTAAAACTGGCACGTTTATTTTGGGAATTGGTTGATCCATTAGATTTTCATTTTGGCTCATCATTGATTAACTTATATAATTCGATTTCTCTAATATTTAAAGACATTAAGTATAATTGATTTAGACAATGTGGAGTTATTGTGTTAAAGAAAGAAAAGAAACAAAATGTGTTCCTGGTAGTGAAGAATATGTAATGACATTAATTGATCATCGCAGTTATGTACACAACTTAAGCAACTGTGAAATTAAAGCCTGAAAAATAAAAAAAAACTCGGGCCTGAACGGGATTCGGACCCATGACCTCTGCGATACCGGCGCAGTGCTCTACCAACTGAGCTATCAAGCCAACTCGGAGCTGGTCATATTGTGAGTTCGTAACACACCCGTAGATGGAGAAGAATGATGCAAATGAATATGTGAAAGACCATATGTTTGAACTGCGGAGTAATATGTAATGTAATCTGTAATATGTAATCATTCTTCTCCACCTACGGGTATGTTACGAACTCAGAGCTTTCACTTGTGCTCCTACTTTACGACAGATATCCGCAATGTGGGCATCAAACGTGAGCCTGTTATCTAGTGTAACACCTAATAATTTGATATCTGTAGAAACGGGAATCAATTTATCCGCACATTTAATGTTTATATCGTAATCACTGTTTCCCAGCACGAGAGCCTGGTACTTTTCAGGATTCGCCTTCATCCCATATTGCTGGAACCAGTGCAGTGTATTTGCTAGGTCTCTATTAATATCGTTCGCGACAACTTGTGGGTTTGGATCCACGATGTAAATCTTCTTATTGTCTGCGTAATTCATGAACTGGCACCTTTTGATAGCAAAGTTTAAATCATTCATAAAAATGTTAAATAACAGTGGTCCAAGAATAGATCCCTGTGGGAGCCACGCCTGTCCAGTCTGAAAAAGTGTCGCCCAGCTTCACACGCTGATAACTGGATGATAGGTAGCTGAACAAAAAGGCAACTGCTTTGTCTTCCATGCCATAGAACTTAAGCTTCTCCAAGATCAGTTCATGTGGCTATCGCAGCAATCGTATTGCGTTTATCAAGTTCCTCTTTCCAATGCTCTGTTAGCGTTAATAGTGCCGAAGGACAACCGTGGAATTTGCGATAAGCAAAAACAGAATCGTGAGAAATAGGCTCTAAATGTTCCGTCATTTGCATGTGTATTAGCCTCTCAAACACTTTACCAAAGACAGGTAAGACAGTCACCGGTCTAAAGTTCTTTTTATCCAAAACGCTCCCTTTCTTATATAGTGGCGCGATTTGACCGTGCTTCCAGGTGTCAGGTACTCGTGATCTGCTAGTGATAGTATTGATTAGTTTGCAGCGTGGTATTGCAATAGACCTTGAAGATGCCTTAACCGTATCCTTGAGCTTTGTTCGGCTTAATATTCTCCAACACTGCTTTCACAATATGGTTGTTAGTCAGCTTAAATGCGAACCTGTCTGTTGTCTTGCCATTCTTACTCGATGGTATTCTAGATTCGTGTGATTGGTCTTTGAAAGCTGTATGCTTGTTTTCGATCAAGTCCCTTGTGATATCACTGAAATATTCATTAAACGTTTGTGCCACTTCATTTTGATCTTTAATAACTCTCTCTTCTTCTTTGAGAGTAATAAACTCATCTGGCGAGTGATGCCGCAAATGCATGAAGGGCCTCACTGAACTCCAGAAATACCTCGGGCTACCCGCGCTCAAATTGCACAGGCGTTTAAAGTGTTCGACTATAGATTTACGGCGCATGGCAACGACACGGTTCCTAAGACACCTGTACGCCTCCCAATCGACGGCTGCCCTCGTTTTCTAGTATTTCTCTTTCCCAGAGGTGCGTGGTTGTCCAAGACATTTGTATATATTTTCTCCCAAGCCCAGCACATAAAAGGTATGCAATGTCAAACGGCACGCGCTCTAGGTCATTGCTAAAAGCCTTCTCATCAAAGTTCTTGAAACACCTGCTCTTTGTGAACGCTGCTTTCGGTTTCATCACCTTCTTACTGAGAACTGCGTAGACCAATTATGGATTAATTGGATTTCACGTAGTTGGGCGGGAAGTTTCAGCACAAAAATTGATTTGCGGTTGGTTTTGACACTTTGTGTGTTGAGACCGGCCGTTTCCTACTACTTATACCAAGGAAACATATTTATCTAATGGGACGTATTTTCGTGACGGACTCGATCCCGTTCGAGTGTTACAGGGGCTTTCGATAGGTAGAGAGAACTTGATTCGCTCCTGTGACTGAAGGACTACTTTATGTTGAAGATTTCACCACTAACTGATTTTCGCGTACATGACCGTACATGGAATTTATTTGCACTTGTTGTATTATAGTCAACTGAAAAGTTAAATTCAAGAAGGTTATTACACATGTCGATTTCGGTTGAAGCGACGGGCAAATATTATACTTACAATTTGTGTTCCATATGCAGCTAGTAAGCTTCGATTTGCGATCTGTGGTGACACTTTTGAAATGTAAGTTGCGGAACGAATTTCTGATTAGTCACCTGACCTATTTTTGCCGCGTTGCGCTAAGATAATTAAATATTCACAAAACTTGACAAATGGCTTGAAAAATGCAAATTAGAACTACTAAGCTAATTATAAGTCGTGGAGCCAAGCTTTGGACATGACGCGATAACCACAATTAATCTACTTAAGTTGTAGAGTCGACGTCAAATTAATGTTTGGGTAAAATTTCGCAGTATCGATGAGCGGCGCGACCGGAGCGAACCCGCGAATAGATACTACGAGATGCTATGTATCATTTTTAGTAGTATCAATGAGCAGAGGGAGCGTAGCGACTGGAGTGAACCCGCGAAATGATACTACTAAGAATGATACTACCCCAACGTTGTTCATTTGACGTCGACTCTACTGCGCAATCTGCGAGAATTCAATGCCTTACGATCCATACATTTAATTCTTAACGTTACACTATTTCGTTCGCATTGTCCTCTATTAGTTTAAGTAGACATTAAACAGTCATACCTCTCAATGGTGTGGCCTGAATGGATTAAACCTCCAGCAGTAACTAAATTTCCTACTCTAGCCTTAGTATTGCATCCTTCTCCTTAACCTCCATATCATCCCTGGGCAATAGTAACCGCCGACTGGTTAGCTCAGTTGGTAGAGCACCAGACTACCGTGCGGGAGGTTGCGGGTTCAAACCCCGGCCGGACCAACACTCAGGGTCTTAAAATTAACTGAGGAGAAAGTGCTGCCTTTGTAATGACATCTGTAAATGGTTAGACTTTCTAGTCTTCTCGGATAAGGACGATAAACCGTAGGACCCGTCTCACAACCCTTGTTCCTAATAATCTGTGGGACGTTAAAGAACCCACACACTGTTCGAAAAGAGTAGGGGACGTAGTTCCCGGTGTGGTGGTCTATCTCTACGTCTGGTTTCATCTGACAATTCTTGCATGGGTTGGGTGGGTGTGTGAGACCATATATGGACTGATAGCGGCAGCCAGAGGCGCCTTTACATGCTGACGTCCGATCTCACCCAATAGAAGTGTAAAGCGCCTTTGAACATATTCATATGAAAAAGTGCGCTATATAAATTCAATATCATTATAGTTCTTCCTTAAGATCCAGTACGCTGGATTTGACAATGCAGACGTAGCGTTTATTATCTTGCGTTTTCTTTAATTATGATAATGAGATCTTGAGGCAACCCTGGAATTTGTTTTTTTAATTGACTGTGGTACCAGCGTAGATCATTATGGTTTGTTGGTATAAGAAGTTTGGTGCCAGACTAGAGCGAATGTTTATCTCACGGACGATGGTTTAACGGTATGTGGATAATATTAACTGGGCTGTCCAGGCAACCTTCAGCCGATAGGGCATACAGGATTGGAAAAGTACTTTATTAAGTCTGTTGACAAAGTTGATAAGATGGTGACAGAAGGTTAGTTATCTCTGAGCTGTTTTTGGTGGTTGAAGCGAGTGAAAGGCAGTTAAACTAACATCTTAGGAAGGTATCATTTATCTTCAAGGAGGTTTACTCGGAGACAGTTCTCTCTGTGAAGATGACAGTTTTTTCAATTTCCGAAGCCTGTGCCATGGCTGCAGTTATGTCATGAAGTGAATAAAAACATGATGTCTTATGAAAACGGATGCCTACTTCGCGCAAAGGTTTGCAACGCATGAAGGAATGAATGGGATTTTGTGCCTGCATATTCAAACGCACGTACCTTAAAATGGCCGCATACATGTACGTCGTCAGTGTAACCGCTGAAGTTATTCAACGTATTATGCAATGCACCTCAACAAAGTTTACCAACCTCAAGAAAACGCAAGAGATTTCGACAGGTTTGGGTAGACTGTGAGGTTGTATTTGTTTTACATCGTCAACAGTCATGTTTTGTCCATGGTTTATGTGCAAAATAAGAATCCCACAATTAATCACCTCCTGCGAGCTCATTGACACATGACATCTTCAAAACACTACCACTACTGTTAGAACATTTTCCTTCCTCTAAAGATGTTATAGTTATAAAGTTATATGGTATTGAACTGGCCGAGGAGGTAAAAAATTAGTCTCCCCTTTCTTTTTTTAATAGTTCTACTTTTCTCGTTCCTCTTGTTTCAGCCCGCTTTTGTGTGTTTTGTTTTTCCATGAACTACTCGATTTACTGTTTGCCTTACTGTATGTAAGAACAAAGAGAATCAGGACATATTTCTTTCCAGTTGCTGTGAACGGGAAGTTCGCCATAATGTTCTGTTGTTTTCCTTATTCTTCAGCGGTCAGTTGGGCAGTGACTGTTAATGCTGGTATGTTACCTCTGTTTGTTGCCGTGATACACCTTCTCGCATCATGGTAAGTAATCATATTTTGTGAACAGTGTATGCTCCTCTATAGGTAGGTAGGCAGGTAGGACGGTAAGACTTTGCATAATGAGGGTTACTTTGAACAGTAACTCCTTCTTATTCAAAACTAAATTGAACTGCAGTTGGCAACTTGAGCATGACCGAAATGCCAGGATAAATCCTCCTCAACGGACTTTTGACTTCTTAGGTCATGAGCTTCTCATGGCTTGGCAAAACAATGAACAGAAGTCTCGCAAAATCATTGTACAACAATAATGAGAGAAGTCATCTACCTTGAACCGAAGTGGAATACCGCGCTCTATTGCATGTATCAAAGCCAGGCAACGCCATGTTTACCATATTTTTGTCATCAACCATGCGCATTTTTCCTAGATCTGAACAGATGATAGCTGTATCTTTAAAACAATAGTAACATCTAGGGCAGCGGCCTACTTAAAGGGACTGCAGTTGTATACTTGTCCTGAATAAAAGTTTACTCTTGTTCAATTTATTCTTTTAAGGATTAGGTCTTAGCTGCCGTAGCAAGCAAGTATCTTGGAGACCCCGTGTTAGCTACAAGCATGTGCGTCTCATCTCATGTCCGGTTTCCGACCTAAGATAATCTTTGTCTTATTACTTGATGTAGAATAGATAGCTTTTGAGGATGTATGGTTTTGAATGTATTGCTCTCCATTATATTTTATGGTATGTCGCTGTGGCAGTTAACAGTAATAGACTAGAATTGTTTTCATGTAACGAGCGACTAGAGGGTAGAACTGCCAAGAACGAGCCACTAGTAATATTTGTCTAGTGCTCCTGACGTTTCACGGAGTGGTTGGTCATTGATTCCAAGGCACGCTCACATCTTTGATTTTGAATTTGGGTTTAAAGAATGAGACCAAATTTGGCAGGAAATATTATACTTAGTTTGCTCGCTGAGGTGTGCATATTTTTGCCTTCTCTGAATTTTAGCCTTGTAAATGTAAATGCTTACTGTTGCGTTTTAACATCATAAAAAAATACAATCTCTACGAGTTTTCCAGTAAAAATCTTTGTTCTTTTGTATTTTTTGTAATACTTTGGCTGGACTAATTATCAATATTCTGATGACCTTGACTTGGCTAACCAGTTTTGATTATTTACAAGGCCTTATCAGAATTTTAAGGCAGAGGAGAAACTTTCGGTTTTGTCAAATGTTTTTATGGCACCGGGAAAAAAGACATGGCAGTTGATTCGCTGTGTAGTATTCCAAAGGAACTGGAAGTAGGATTTAGTTTTCAATTTTGTTTTTCTTTGAAGATCAAAAACGTATTGTGTTTTACGGCCTTACCCCGATCGTAGCCAACATAACAGTCATTTGCTTTCCAATGAACGGTGTCTCCGTGAATGTCAATAGCCAAACGAAAAGAACATATACTGTTGCGGGAAACAAACGACTGTTGCCCATGCTAGCTCCATTTATGCAGCTTGATCAGTTGTACCCACAATGATAGTGGAACGTGGGACATACTAGTCAAGTCCAGTTCGTCGCCTTACCCGTTAATTTTCAACTTTGTACTGTACGTACGGTATACTATCAGCAGTTTTTGTGAGCAAATCGCCTTAAACGTGCAACGAAGTAAAGACGTAGAAATGGCGCATGTAGCAACGGAAGTCTATAGACCACTTTCATAAATGGCGGCCGATTTATTATTCTTTCGTTTGTATGTTAATTAGACTCACTAGCCTCAATTTGGAACAAAAATTCTATTGAATTTTGTACATCCTAACGAGCCCAGTAGGGCTCATTACCATGAAAACAAAAGAATTTTTTGTCTGGCCACCATTATGAAAGTGGTCTATATTGTTTAATTCTTCACAGGTATGCATTTTAATGTCATTTAGTTCTTTTGTTAATCTAACTAGAAGAAATTGTATGTTAAAACTTGCATTTGTAGTAACGAGCAATAAAATATGAACTTAAGTAGTGTTGATGTAGTCTATCGAGAATTCAAGAGGGATACCTATGTTGCCTCGGTTACTCCCAGTAGAGCCAGGTTTGGGTGTCGAGAAGGGCACCGTCTAACGCAGCCAGAGCCCTCCATTATTCTGCCGTACAGTAATAGATTTGTTGGTCCAGCCTTCTGCAAGGTCATCCGTCTCATCTACCATTTTTGCAAATTCGTCCATCTTAAGCCGGTCTTGATGCCATAAGACTCGTCATATGATCCAATGATTACTTTACGAGGCTTAATGGCCTTACGACAGTTGGTTCCAAATAAACAACTTAAGAGCAACTTACTGTAACTATCAACTCTACCTATGCAGGATAGAAAAATCAGATTCTCTCATAATTTGTTTTAATAAAGGCCTTTGCTTACTTGTTTCCAAAAAATGTAACTTTCAGGTTGTTTCGATTTTTATTTTCTTGCCGAAGCGGCTTTTAGCAATTTTCAGCTAGAAACGTCTAAAATCGGCCCTGAAATCCCACTGTTGACAAACGTTGGCAAGTCAAAATTAAAACTGACAGTAAAAGCCAACGCGTTCTGTTAAAATTCCTTCAACGGCTATTTAGAGCTTTCAGATATGAATATAATTATTGAGTGAATTTTTTTTTATTGAATTTCATAAATTATGCACATTGAATTTCATAAATTATGAACATCCGAAACCCGGAGATCGGTCTGCCCATCTTGGAGCCCACAGTGATCCCCATTCAAATTCTCGACAGGGCGAACCCTGAATTGAAAGCCCCCATTCTTCAGCCCCTTTCAACCCTCACATGGAACTCGGTTCATGAGACCGCGCGGTTGATGAGTTCTGAGATCGTGGTGGTGAGAAATTCTCCAACATTTGAGCCGGAGCCCACCATCACTGAACCCTCTGAAAAATCCCTCCGTGAATTTTAACAAAAGGAGCTGCTGGAGGAGGCTGAGAGAAGAGGAATAAAGGACAGGCACAGCACGAACAAGAAACGATTGATTGAAGAGATTGAATGCCGCTTGAAACATCGCTTGAGGGTGCACGAGAAATTCGGCTACGAAGCATTTTGCGAACATGGCACCTTGAAATTTGCGTGTCGTGAATGCAGCTGCGCGTCGAAACATAAGCCGTACGATTATTGCAGAGTGTGTAAGATGATGAGAAAAGCTCAATGGCTGTGGAACGAAGAATAGAAAAATGATCCTTACACATTTAAAGACAAAAGACGCCCCATTTCACAAGAAAAATCATGCCACCAAGAAGACGTCCCGTCCCGCTGCCGAGAAATCCTTTGAACGTTCGAAATCCTGAGATCAGTGCGCCGATTCTCCAACCCACTCCAGTTTCCTCGAACATTCTCGACCTCCCCAACCCAGTAATAGACGCCCCCATCCTTCAACCAACCCCTGCATCCACTTACATCAGAAGGTTCGCGGATTGGATCACATCTTTCGTTCCGGCGGGCATCAGGAAACAGGTGAGCGAACGAGTCGAGAGGTTGAAAAGTCAGGTGAACAAACTCTTCAAAAAGAACCCCACCCCCAAACTTCGCAATGCCGCGTTTAACGGCTACCTCAACACATTCATCGTCAAGGGGGTGTTTGGATACGACCCGCCAATGCTTTTGAAAGAAAGAGGGCGTCGTCAAGTTGATCAACGAGAGGAAGAAGCCCGTGAAGCTCAAATTCATATTCGCCTGTGAGTACCTCAAGGCGAATCCCGCCACGGGGGAGATCAACAGGAACAGAGGATATTTCCACACGCACGTGCTCACGATCACTGATTCCTCAGACGTGGGTTAAATTTTTGACCAACAAGCAAAGGCGATGCTTGAGAAGAATCAGAAAATCCAGAATGAGGGGTCGGGATGGGCATTTGATCACGTCGTTTCCTTCAAGATTCACGTTGACCCCTTCGAACCTCTTGGCAGCTCATAAGAATTGTCCCTCAAGAAGGCAATCGTGAACCCCGCCAGTGAACATCCGGAGAGAGTGAAGAAGGAGATGAGAGCCAATTCAGAGAAATTCGACTGGACCGGCATCGACTTCCCCACCCCCCTTCAGCAGATTGAAAGATTCGAAAGGAACAACCCCAAGTACGCAATCAGCGTTTTCGCTTACAGTGATGAGCCCGTTTTGGGGAAGAGACACGTGTACCCATTGAGAATCAGCGAAAAGGATGCACAGTATCGCATCGATCTTCTCTTCCTTTCAAACGAAAAGACGAGCCACTACTGCTTGATCAAGAACTTTTCCCGCCTAATGGGCTCCTTCACGAACAATTATGAGCATACAGTACATTTCTGCCGCAGATGCCTCAGCTCATTCAACTCCCCCAGAGCGTCGACGAAGCACCACAAATTTTGCCGGAATCACGACTCCGTCAGAATGGAGATGCCTTCGGATGAGAACGGAGGCCCAAAATTCATCGAGTTCGTGTATCACAACAGAAAGATGCGTGTGCCATTCGTGATCTACGCCGACTTTGAATGCTTCACAGAGAAGATGAGCAGATGTTCTCCAGATGATCGAATGACTTCACGAACCCTTATGAGCGCCACAAGCCGTCGGGGTACTCATATCTCGTGAAGTGTTTCGAGGACTCCCTTTTCAAACCTTGCCTCGTCTGCTACACCACGAAATCTCCTGATGATGACGTGGAGGGACACTTCGTAAAATCTCTGGAGAAAAAGGTCGCCGAGTTGTACGACCTCTTCAGATGCAGGGGCATGGTGATGAGCGACGATGATGAAATGAATTTCTGATAGGCCACTCACTGTCACATATGCGAGCGAGAATTGGGCGACGAGAACAGGGTGCGTGACCACTGTCACCTTACGGGGAAATTCAGAGGCGCTGCGCACGATTTCTGCAACATGAAACTCAAGATCCCCAAATTCTACCCCGTGATTTTCCACAACCTTTCAGGATACAATTCGCATCTCTTCGCGAAAAATCTTGGCACCACGGCGGGCAACATCAGATGTCTTCCGAACAACGATGAGCAATACATCTCCTTCAGCAAGGACATTGTGGTGGAAACGTTCATGAATGTGCAAGGTCGAAACGTAGAGGTAAGGAGAGAGATCAGGTTCATCGACTCCTTCCGATTCATGAGGAGCAGTCTCGTGAGCAAACTCCCCAAGGATTCATTCAAGATCATACAGAAATTCTTTGAGGAGGATCAATTGGATTTCCTGTTGCAGAAAGGCGTCTTCCCCTACATTGGTTCGACGGTTTCTAACAATTCGACGCTGAGGAGCTCCCCGGAAAACAAGAATTTCACTCCATCCTTTACGATTCACACGTGTCGGACGAGGATTATGAGCACGCGCAGAGGGTGTGGAAATACTTCGAGATGAAGAGCATGAGAGATTACCACGACCTCTACCTTAAGACGGACACCATTCTTCTCGCGGAGGTCTTTGAAAATTTCAGGGACGTTTGCCATACAAATTACGGCCTTGATCCCACGTGGTACTACACATCACCCGGACTTGCGTGGGACGCGATGTTCAAAAATACCGGCGTGAAACTTGAGCTCCTTCGAGATCCAGAGATGCTCCTCATGTTCGAGAAGGGAATTCGCGGGGGCATCTCAATGATCACCACTCGACACGCGGAGGCGAACAACCCCTACATGAAGCACCACGACCCTCAAAAGCCCACGAGTCACATCACTTACCTTGACGCGAACAACCTCTACGGATGGGCAATGATAAAGCCACTCCCCACTCACATATTTCGATGGATGAATGAGGAGGAAACTTAAGAGTGGGAAAAACATCCCTGTACTCTGGAGGTGGATTTGGAGTACCCTGAAGAGCTCCACGATCTCCACAATGATTATCCTCTAGCACCCGAACGTCTAATGATGGACAAGGTGGAGAAGCTCATCCCCACACTCTCAGAGAAGAAGAATCACGTTCTCCACCACGAGTCTTTAAAGCTCTACCTGCGTCTCGGATTGAAACTCACGAAAATTCACAGGGGAATCACCTTCGAAGAGACGACATTTCTGAAGTGTTACATCGACATGAACACCGACCTCATAACGAAGGGGACGAACGACCTTGAGAAGGACTTCTTCAAGCTGATTTACAATTCCGTGTTCAGGAAGACGATGGAGAACATCAGGAACAGGGTGGACGTTCAACTCGTCTCAAGTGAATCTCAAGCACGCAAGTTTATCTCAAAGCCGAATTACAAACACCGCACCATCTCTTGTGAGAATCTGGCTGCCATTTACATGATGAAGACGAGGCTGGAATTCAACAAGCCCGTCCACATGGTTGCCGCCATTCTCGACCTCGGCAAGACCTTGATGTACGATTTCCACTACAACTACATCAAGCCGAAATATGGCAAAAGGGCTAAACTCCTCTTCACCGACACGGACTCCCTCATGTACCACGTGGAGACGGAAGATTTCTATCGAGACATTGCCCCCAACGTTCGCGAACTCTTCGACACGAGCAACTTCCCCAAGGACCACCCATCCAGCATCTTCTTCGCTGTGAACAAGGTGATCGGGAAGATGAAGGACGAGACCGGCAGCAATCAGATCTCCGAATTCGTCGGCCTCAGAGCGAAACTCTACTCCTTCAAGATGGATGAGGGCGAGGAGGAGAAGAAGTGCAAGGGAATCACGAAGGCCATGGTGAAGAAGACGATCTCTTTCGACGACTACAAGAGATGCCTCTTCGAGCGACAACCCCAGATGCGGAAGATGAACGTGATCCGGAGCCACCTGCACGGGATGTTTTCCGAGACGAACAAAGTCGCCCTCTCTTGGGAAGATGACAAACAGATCATCAGAGAAGATGGTGTCCATACGTTCGCATACGGTCACTTCAGAAAACACTCTCTGGTGGCAATTCCGTGTCCTTCTGCACGACTTGAAGCTCCTCGCGCACAAATCCTCCTCTTGGCCCTCCCTCTAAATAATACAAGATCGGCTGATTCGGCGACAGCACACTCCGAGACAAATAATAAATCTCAATGCTCAATATCGGGGCCGTGGCTCTCTGTCTCTCTCCACCCTCGTCCTCCCCTGGCGCGTATAAATATTGAACCACGACCTCCGATGGCAATCTCTTCTCCTCAACCCCCACTGGCCTCTCGTACTTCTTGGGCTTGATCTCAACTGCCTTCAATCTCCCTGTCACCTTCGTCGGCGTCGCATACAACGTTCGAACGATATCAGGCAATCTCTTCACCCACATTCGGGACCTCTCGTCTTATATCATCTCCGCGTACTGATGGCTGAACAATCTCTCTCCAATCGTCCTGTTCCCTCTCCACGAACGCGTGAGCCCAATGATTATCCGCGGAACTTCGCTGCATGGTCACCCCTCGTCTCTCCATGAGTTTCGTCACGTCGCCCATGAACTCTCTCCCGGGATCCACCATAGGGGTGTTCGGCCACCCCAATCTGCGCGCATAGATCTTCTCAAAGGCTCTCGCGACCTCTCCACTTTCCTTCGAGGTGATCGCCTCCGCATCTTTGTATCTCGAAGCGACATCCACCACGACGAGAGCGTATCGATACGTCTTCCCTCTGAAGGTGTCGTGCAGGAGGAACAATAAATCGGCCTGATGCAAATAATTTGGCTTGTCAACCACCCAGTGCGGCCTCGGAATGTACTTCGGTGGCAGGAGATAAATCTGCCGCAAAGCTTGCTTCTGAAGCCACCCTCTTGCCTCATCCTCGCTCACCCCCGCCTCGTGCGCCAATTTGGGAATCGCGGCGTAGCCCTTCTAATATCCGTATGCGGAGTACTAAATTCCCCTTAGCGCCTTCTCTTGGTGCATTTTAAAGATAGTCCTCCCCCACCATTTAAAGTGGCCACCGTATCGGAAATTCTCATGAGCCGAACTCCTCGAACAGTGAAAGGCCTTAAAGCGGAAAGATGATTGAATCGCGTCACGTTCACACCCTAATCCGCCAACCCCGGTGAAACCTTGTACATCCACATCCCCAAATTGTCAGAGAATGTGGTGATCGTCCCCAAAAGCGTGTACCTCATCTTCGATTTGAACTTCTCAGGGCACAAGGACAACACCCTCGTGAACAATGTGGGGAGGAATCTCGTCTCCAGGCTCAGAGTTGTTTTTGGTGGGGAGACTCATCAAGACACTCAGAGACTCGATCTGTTCCAGACGTACCACGACATGCATCTGCCGAAGAAGGTGCGCAGGGACATGCTGAGGGAGGGCGTCTCCTCTGACAACGTTCGCAAACTCAGAACGAATGCTAGCGACAAGAACACCTCAGATGCGAAAGAGGTCTCTCTCGCGGCGCTTTACAACACTAAATACGCAATCCCTCTAGACCACCCCATTCTCAAGGACCACAGCGTCTTCTACCAGAAATCTCTGGCGCATCAGTTGACATTCGAGATCACCCTGGCACCCGTAAGTTACACCATGACGAATATCGAGCTGGAGTACTCGTGCATTACAAATTTTTTGCGGACGAGGCGATGAGCGCCTATCAATCTGGCAAGGGGTTCCTCTATGAGAACATTCTCCTGTACAAGACGTTCACGATCTGTCGACCCAAGGATGACGTGATCAATGAACACATTAATCTTCCAAGGAGATCCATGACGGGCATCTTGTGTCTCTTCGTGGATGGCTACCCGGCGGGAGGGAGAGACTCTGAGAAATTCGTGAACCCCAAAATCACGTCGATCAACATCAACATGGACGGGATGTCGAATCGCCTTTACTCGAATGGGATGATGCCCACTCACCTTTGGAGATCCGCAATTGAGTGCTTCGGATTGGACGATTCCGTGAGAGAGGAAGATTTCTTTGCAGACAAATTCGCACTCTGGATCGACCTCAGTACCTACCCCGACAACGGAATTCACGGCGTTGGCTTCGAGTTGAACAGCACTCGCGATGGTATCAAATTAGAGATGAAGCGTCAGAAGGGCGGCACCGGGACCATCACTTGCCATATGTTCGTTGTCGAGGATGCGGTCATGGCAATCATGAATTCCAATCTAAAGGAGATCGTGTATTGAGAGACATGAACTATGAATGAATTGCGAGAGAAGATCCCCTTCAACTGCATCATCAACGGCCCGACGAATTGCGGGAAGACCTTGTACCTGGTGGACCAACTCCGAGGGCCTTTCAGAGGAGCCTTCGAGTACATCATCCCAATCTGCCCAACGTACGCGTGGAACAAGACGTACAAGAATTTCGCGAAGGGTGACCCGAGGTTCTTCGTGCTCTCGCCAGATTCGAGCAACCGAGACGAGATCGATGACTTCTTGCGCCTATGCCACTTCATCTTCTCGGGCACGAATTCGTTGGTCATTCGTTCATGTTGAAGAAGCAGGCGGGAGAAGAAATCCTCAGAGAATTAAGCGGCGGCGCGCATTCCTGCTGAGATTCGAGATGGAATATCTGTAGTGGTTTAAAGTTTGCAACCCTCATATCTTAATTCGAGATATGAGATGGCGTCATTTCCAAAGAGCTTGACCTTGACGAGCGAGAGGTATCCCATCCCAGCGATTCCCTTTGACAATTGGAGCTCCGACGTGACGAATCCCCTGACCTCTCTGAGCATCTACGTCTCGAAGGGGCAGAAATTCACCAGGGGGCGTCGGCTTCAGCACATTCGCAATCCTCTCAGCACATGCGGCAAATGATCGCACGAAAAGGGTCTTTCGAGGTCACTCTGCCCGTAGAACGAAGGATTTGGGGATTCTCGAGAGCGCTCGCCACACCGCGAATGATTGAACTCAGGAAAAGAGAGAAACATGGGAATTTCTTAAGGCAAAACAATTTCTCAAATGAAAGCACGAAACAAGGTGCGGGAGGGGACCTCTTTAGGCAGAATGCTCCATTTGGGGAAACCAGGAGACGAGACGCGGCGGGATTTTCACAGCAGAGAATCGTTTTGTCCCAGAACCGGCACTTCACTATTACTATTCTTCATCGTTAAATACCGTTCAAAACGGGCTATCAAAGAGCGTAAGGAGCTGGGTTCATAGTCTTTGCTGCTGTCTTTCTTTCGAACCGTAATGATAAATTCAGCGATGTATGCATTCAGCTCCTTCAGGAGAACTGCTTCTATACGTCTTGACTCGTTCCTCAGCATCAGAAAGTCCTTAAGTAATGCAGCATTCGTTTTCTTGGTCCTCGATAAATTGTTCCACTGAATTAACGTCTGCAAACCTTGAAGCCATGATTCTGGGAAAGGAGGGAACGTTGCAAACATTCACCCTCAATTCTGACTTCGCATGGCCGCCCCGAAAGGCAGGAAAAACCGATACGAATTTTGTCACTTGTGAAAAAAATCGCATCAGGCTCCTGATTGGACATACGATATTTTTCAATCGTATGACCAATGGGATTGCTTCTCATCAAAGAGAGACGATTTTTATTTGATGACTTCGCACTGAGTAAATCTCAGAACTTATATAATAAAGCATGTTTCACTTGATATTTCTCGATAGAAGGTTCACTCGTAACGGATTCGACGATGAGACTGAGCCTGGAAACTATCGACCAATTTCTCTGTTGTCTAATTTTAATCATATTTTTGAAAAGTTCAAACGACTTAAGGTTACGGAACAGGTTCGCGGGTGCGTTGCGCAAAACCATCCTCACGGGCGCGTAATTTTAGGAAACTGCCTAAACCTATACATCATTTTAAAGCTTATAGAACCTAGAACGGTGATAAAGTGTTTTTAACTTGCGAAATTCAATATTAAACGAGCTGCGATCAGTCAAGTGCAAATCGACCGATGCTTATAAATGCGGCAAACTCGCGTCGGATTTTGACCTTATCAGGAAAACAATGACTGCATGATACTCAGCAGATGTTTGTCTTCAAAAGTGTGTCGGGCTTTTGCCGATTTCTTTTTCGTTTAGAAGATATAAGTCCTAATGCTGTCTCCATCCAAGAAGAGCTCGACAACCAACTTTAAATTATAATAACTTTGTTTTGAAAGCTGATCTAAAAAATCCCCGACACACTTTTGAAGACAAACATCTGCTGAGTATCATGCAGTCATTGTTTTCTTGATAAGGTCAAAATCCGACGCGAGTTTGCCGCATTTATAAGCATCGGTCGATTTGCACTTGACTGATCGCAGCTCGTTTAATATTGAATTTCGCAAGTTAAAAACATTTTATCACCGTTCTAGGTTCTATAAGCTTTAAAATGATGTATAGGTTTAGGCAGTTTCCTAAAATTACGCGCCCGTGAGGATGGTTTTGCTCAACGCACCCGCGAACCTGTTCCGTAACCTTAAAATCTTCCTTGACCAAAACGATGTTCTTTTCAGATCACAATATGGCTTTAGAGATAAATACTCCACGCAACATGTAATCCTTGACATTGCTAATACTGCATGAACTAATATGGACAAGAAATTACACACTTGGAATTTTCGTTGATTTAAAAAATAAGCATTCGATACAATCAACCACTAAGTTTTGCTAAAGGAAGTTACATCATTATGGCATTATAGGTGTTGTAAACGATTGGTTCT
>OX453274.1:17465959-17593459 GCA_949710005.1 Ricordea florida | reverse complement strand
GCTTTGTTCTGTTAGAAAGCATGCAGGAGGTGACGAGAGCACAAAAGAAGTGTAGGGGGAGCACGAGCCGCAGGCGAGTGTTTCTCCCTGCTTCTTGAGTGCTCTCGTCACCTCCTAAGTGCTTCAAAAAAAACAAAGCCCAGTGGAAGCTTATTTATTTGTTTTGTGATAAAGAAATAGCGATATCCCACAAAAAGGAGCTTCTATTTTCGATCAACTTCCACTGCTTTTTTAGCGCGCGTCCTTTGTACTCTGATAAAGTACAGCAATTTGAGCCAATCAGCGAGCTTGTAAGAATACGGCCGACATTCTTATTGGTTCAAAAGACAAAGTTCGAACGCAAAGCACTTTCAGGTCTTAAACGCGGGGGGTGCCTATAAAAGGAGTTCTTCCTAAGGAAGATTTTGATCATTTTACTATTAACCCGCAAACATGGCATTACTCGATACGTTGGAGTTTGCCATTGGTCAATTAAAGAATACGTATATGAAAACTGTTTTTATTGGTCATTGATTGACTATTGCATAACTAAAGTTCGAGGTTTTTGTGTGGCGCCCGCGAAGAAGGACAGTTCGATCGTCGATCAACGCTTTACATAAACTTGTTTGTATTTCGAATATATAGTCCACGATTACCTTCCCCCAACTAAAAATTATTCGTTTTCAAGTAAGTTTACTTCGTGTATATCGTTTCCCAAATTCTTCCGTCGCTGTACACAATATGAAATGGTGGACCTCTAATGTCAGGTTACCATCGAAGTGCCCGAAAGTGAAGTGAGGCGAGTAGGGGCAGTTATTTCGGCAGTTATTTACACCTGAACTAAGATAACCGCCAAAACTACAACTAGCGTAAAAATAACTTGCTAATTTGGCGGTTATCTTAGTTCAGGTGTTCAAAGGCCCTGACCTTGGATCTTGTTAGCTTTGTTAGTGCAAGGTTTTCTCAGGGGCCCCCATCGGGGAATTTATTACATTATTGTTGTTTAAGGGCCCTGTTCAGGGCGCCTGTTGTGCCTTGCCGCGGCATAGCTTCAAGGGCTTTGTTTGGGGTTTTTATTACAAGTTTTTCCTAGGATGGCCTTTTATGAATACTGTGAATATTTTACATGCGGGTCCCTTCACACTTTTGGCTGACTTGACGAATCATGTTATAGTTTTTTAACATTAATCTTTTTGTATTATATCCGATTATTTATTCATATTTGGTTTGCGTTTCTTGAGTTTTGTATCGCATTGTCATAGTTTCTCGCTTAGTAATCACCGATTGTTTATCATTGGTTAATTTTTTCATTTTCATGTGTTACCACGCCCTGTTATGTAATCATCTTTGTTATATTATGTCATCTTTTATACTGTAAACCTATTTAAGGACATTGTAATTTCTTATTCACTTGCACTGCAACTGATGAAGGTCATTGACCGAAACGTCTATTTTTATTAAATTTTTAAACTTTTTTTAGATTTTTTACTGTATATATATATTTTTTTTTTTTCGCTCGAAGTTGTCCGTCCTCGTTTTTCACAATTGCCTATATATATATATATATATACATGTATTCTCTGATTGAGAGGTTTCAATAACAATTCCTTGAGACAACAAGGAATGCCTTCTACAGACTGTACTTGATCGGTCATATCCTTGAAACAGTCCTGCCATTGACCGTAGCAGTAGACTATTTTACGTATAGGTCTTTCAAACAGTGAATTTGCCTGCCTTAACAGTTGCTTCGTGAACGTTGTTTTACCGCATTGACTGGGGCCTGCGATCATGATACTGCTTGGACGCTTGAATTGGGTCATGTTGCTTCTAAACTAATCACAAGCATTATGAGTCAACTCTGTGGTGTTCGGCTTATATGTAGAGAAATCAGCCACACGCAAATATCTCAGGTTTAACAATACTTTATTAATTTTTTACGACAATACCGATAAGTTTGACCACGTTGATTGTTATTGCTCTGAATCATTGACGAATGCTTCACTTGTCCTAAAGTTGATATATACCGGTGTACAAATTGCGCTACTTGTGTATCGTTCCATTGCGAATCCTTGATTTTAAACTTAGCTTGAATAGTCTTTAGATCCATGTTTCGTGTGCGATGAAGTAGATAAAATAAACAATAATCGCCGCACACATCGGTAGTAAGTCCTTGCAGCGGTAAGTCATTGTACAAGGTCATATCCCGTAACACGTAATCCTCCATGCCATACATCTCTGGAGGAAACCCGTAACTGTCAAAAAATTCACTTTCCTTTCGTGAAGCAAAGTACATGGCCACCTTCCTGGTTGATCATGAGGATCTGTGTTTGCGATAACCCCTGCAGGGTTATGAATGGTGCCAGCCAAGGATGACGAAGACCAGCTTGCCACAATTCTTGGGTTGTATGCATCTTAAGAGCCTTGTGACAAATCGTACACCACTCGTCTGTTGCGATCAATCTCCAACTGATCCTGGAATTCCGCGTACACAATTAAATTGAGCACTCTTGGCGTCTGATTTCCAAATTTCAGGTACAGATTAGTGTCTGCTGCGTTATCTACTTCATCCATGTGTCCCGCTGTGTCTTTGTAGTACAACGCCTTTGTCAGATAGGATTTCTTAGCCTGGTCTGTGAAATTTAGCAGGGTCTTGATGTAAGCATTGTAGGCTTGAGTGTCAGATTGTTCCGTCACCAGCGTTTCGTTGATCTTGATGGTAAATTGTTTGATAATGGAGTGTAGAGCGTTGTTGATCAAAGTATACTTTTTTCCGTCACCTGTAGGTGATCCATCTTCCTTGGTTATTTTCACCACAAATCGTAACTCTGTCTTGTTAATGTCGATATAGTCTGCCAAGGGTTTGATGGTAAACTCAATAGGATTGGTCCCTGTTTCCACTGATTCGTAGTCTACCCACTTGCTACTGACAATGGACACATCTGTGATGGGTACATCAAACAAATGAAGGCTTGAATTTCCACCTGGGGCGGAACGAGGGTGTGCTGCTGCCATACTACTTAATCGAAAATGGTCTTAAACTTCGCAGGAGATGTTCTCCGTTTCTTGGTCTGTGTTGAACTGACTGGTACAGCTTTTTGTTCGCGTTTATGACCTCTTTGTCGACCTCGGCCTTGTTGTGTTAGATCACTGATGGTACTCTTAAACACATTTTTACCAGCTGCTTTGGCTCTCGATGTCACAGATTTCTTCCACGGCTGACCACTCTTAATATCCCCAATAATTTGCAGACCAGTGTCTACGCCTGTTTGCAGAACATTTTTGCCTACTTTCTCTTCTGCTGTTTTTAGAAACGGTGTGGCTGTCCTTACGAGACCACGAAACAATCCACCGAGACCGTTTCCCCCTTGTCCATACGGAGAAGAACCACCAAAAATGCTGATATTTCCTCTTCCTTCTTGTGGAAAAGGTATCACCTGTCTCCGATAAGGGTAGAAATGACGATTCATTGGAAGTAGTCGTTTTCTCCAAGGTTTGTGATGGTGTGATCACTTTGGATGTAAATGTCCTTTAGGGCATTATGCAGTCCGGTCAACATTCCATGAATTACATCGTTGTACGGTACGATAGATGCCATGTGGTAGATTGATGGATAGCTTCCACGGGTTTTTAGTCGTTTTACAGTGTAGAGTGTACGATAATTGATAGTCTTGAACATTGTGCCAGGTGTAGGGGTAGATGATATGCGTAATGGCCACTTCCCAGTCTTGACTTAGATGTACTTGAGCCGGTAAATGCATCTTAAAGTCTGCTGCTTTGTTATCAGGATGTTGCTCCCTGCCTGCATCGCTGTTCAATACGATGTAAAAAGTGTTGGTCATTGCACTTGGCGCCGAAAATGAAGTACCACGTTCATGATACCGTCCAGAAATGACAGCAGTTGACCACAACCGTTTGTTAAATAGATCTCAATGGTTTGAAACGTTTTTGTGCGTAGTGGTATGTAATATACGTGCTCTCTCTCCTCAAGCACTGTCTCGCGAAACACACCTCGAGGCACCATTTCATGTAACAATGGTAAACGTTTCTCACCCACTTGCCAGGGCTCCTCAAGATTGGTTTGCACTTGAACCACTCTGTGTCTACATGGACAAAGAGAAACGGCAGGTGGAATAATGAAACCTCTAGGGAATGAAATAGATGTCTTGGGTAGTATGGCGTACCACACGAGGTCAAATTTAGGGGTTGGTATAAGACTGACATTCATGTCCAAATGTACACCAGGTCTTGTGCTATGATCTTCTGTAATCCAATCAAGGGCTTGAGCTACCGACCCGGTGATCTGTAACAATTCATGATGAGATGTAAAGGTAAGATTCAATTTCTCATCTGCAATGATCTTGTATTGAGGTGGAGGGTTACATGCGTTCAGGCACTGTAACATTCCCTCTACAACGTCCAAAGCAGTTTGATACCTGCCCTCTGGTAAAGTGAAAAGCTCAAGATCGCCAGAGCGTTGAAGCATGATATGGGAATGCAGGTAGTTCTTGGGGATGTCAAACCACGACAGCGTGTAAACCGCGTAATGCAAACCAACCTCCCAGTCTTCTTTATCCTTCAGTCGTATTTGTCTGGGTAGGGCCACACGGTAATGAGACTTGGAATTGGTAGGAAATAGATTCGTACTAGCATTGCTGGGAAGCATCACATAAAAATCGTTATCTTGAAATATTGAAGAGACACCAACTGACGAGCAGGAATCCAACTATCGTATTTCTTAGGTCAGCCTTTCCAGTGAACCAAGACTTCTGTTTGCGCTCCTTTGCCGCGACGGCGTAGCATTTTTTTTCCGCAACGACTTTTCAATCACTTTCTGCAGCTCGGTCTCATAAAATGTTCCTTCTATCCAATCACCGTCGTGTTCTTCTAAACGATAGACAGGAGGATCTCTTGGTAACCTCTGTGCCACTGTAAACGTTTCTTCACTCCAATTCGGGAGGTATGATTTCTCAAAGACACGTTTATGCTTACTGATTTTGACTTGATCACCAATGTTGAATTTATACTTGATCACGGAAGGGTGTTTGCCATGTAAGGTACGCTACACGTGCTGTGCATTCATGACTGTCACCTCTGTTGGTTTCATTTTGATAGATCGGTGCATGGTCTGATTATAATTACCATTGACGAGATCATTCAGTTTGTCTAAGTAGTAATAGGAGCTGCTTGCAGTAAACAATCGCCACATCATTTGTTTCAGAGTCCGGTTGAACCGTTCCACCACTTGAGCCTTGGTTTCATTATAGGTGACGAAATGGTGAACGTTATGCTTCTTCAAAAATGTCTGAAACGTTCTGTTCTTGAATTCAGCATCTGTCTGTAACTTTTCTGGCTTTCTACCCTGCCGAAAGATTTTTGTAAGGGCCTCTACTAGTGCTGAACCCGTCTTCGTTTTCAAGGGATCCACCCACGCATACTTGGACAAAATGTCAATACAGGTGAGTAGGTACTTGTATCCACGGTTCCAACGACTTAAGCTCTGTAAATCGACTAAATCAGCTTGCCACTGGTCATCTAGTCCGTTGACAAACACTTTGTTTCGACGAAAACGTCTACGAGCAGGTTTGTGTAGGCTATATCCAGGTTGTTGTTGCAACCAAGTAACGACTTGTGCACGGGTTATACCAAAGGGACGTGCTGCTCGAAACAACTTGTCCATACCTTCTAACGCCGAAGGACGGTTGGAGTCAAAATACAGTGTCTCCAACAGGCGGCTAATTGTCTCTTGTCGTTTTGTTTTTCGTTGTGTTGTTCTTCGTTTTCTTCAGTAGCATCTCTGTAATCAATGTGTACTTCGCTGCCACAACAGGCAACTAAACAGCGCATTCTCTCACACAAACCTCTTAAGGACAAGGTAGGTGTGGAGCTTGCACATAGACGACTTGCGACACTTCCCATTGCCTGACATAAAATGGAAAGAAAGCTCATGCACACACCTTTTATAAGCTGACCAACTATCCACCAAGCAGACAGATAATAATTTGGATAAAAGGTTCGAAGCTTGCAATGAAAGGTGTATTGCTGTCTCCAAGGGGCGTGGCTGTAATCCATGTAGCTGTAAAAGCTCAATAACCGTCCCCAGTGTATAGGTTCTACATGTTTGAGGAGTAACGACCACTGTTCGCAGGGCACGTTACTCAGATTCTTGTTTGAATAGGGAATGCAACATTTCGCACAACCACGCACCAAGGAAAAGTACAACCAGTCCATGGTAAGATGGAAATGACGGATGATGGCTTCCAAACCTCCCTTTATAGCCATCCAGAGACTCCACAGCACGCTGTTTCATTAACGGTATCCATAGGGAAAGGTGTGAAATCCATGTACCACTCGTTTGTCATAAACCAGCTTGTATTGTTTGGTTAGACTTACAGTTTCAAGGGTCTTGCCTTTAGAGTTGCGTTTCATGAAATGTGGATTTTCCAGGAAGATGGGTTCTTCTTGAGGGTTACAGACCTGGGCACACATTGTAGAGAAATTGAGCTTTTGTGAGCCACGGTAGTTCAGGGTGAATCCTCTCACCTTGCAGGTTGTTTTACCGTTCTTGGTCTGGTACGCATAGTTCTTGGGCCCGCGAGAGACGAATGTGGTGATGTAATCGTCATCCTCTAGTTCACTGGTGAGCTCGCCCAAGTAGTCGCCAAGAGGGGGCACCCATTCACCGGGTTTGCTTGTGAAAATGACAGAGTCTGTATCAAAGTACAGGACCCGTTGTTGGAGACGTTCGAGAACAAAATAGAGCTGGAGTCGTGCCTGGGCGGTAGTGAAGGCCGCAATGACCACATTGGTTTTGTCTGAGGGGGTCACGAATCCATCCTTTAGTAGGGTCTAGTGCGATGCCTTCTTTATCCTGGTATTCGGTGATGTATTGATGTTTCTTGTTGTCGCTATCACACCAGGAAGGCAAGCCGCTTGCCTCTTGTTTGATTTTTAGAAAGGTGTCAATGTAGCCTGAAAACAGATCAGACGAAATGCCACACCTCTTTCATGCGGACTACACGGTATCTAACTTCTCGGGCTTTTTCGATTTCGATAGAGCACCAGGTGCCGGATAGCAGCCGCTGTTCGTCCGTATGCTCGCAGGGTGTTTGTTGTAACGTTTCGGCACAGGTACGACAGAGAGGAAACATTAGCTTGCCTTGAGCACGGTACGGAAGGACAGGATGAAACAGGAATGAAGGCGGTAGCATGTCACACTTGATAAGGCCATAGAATTCATCTGAGGTGAGGTTCACTCAGGCGTCACTGGTTAAAATCTCTGGATGACCAATGGGATACGTTCCATACTTGTTCGTCCACGGGTAAAGAGAAGTAAAGTCCACATAATGGATTTTCTCGTCTGTAGAGACTTCTTGGTACAAAAACACTGCATTTGTTCGCCCACCAAAGAAAGCATCTCGTGGCTCGAGTGGCGCGCCAAAGGTAAGTTCTTGAATAAATTTAGTCAATTCTGAGTTACTTTCTAACTACTCACGGAACTCACACTCCCACATCACTTCCACCTGGTTGTTATGTTTCTACTTTTCTCGTGGTCTCTTCCCTCAGGTCTGCCATAGATGTGTCGTTTACGGGATTGATCGTCTCAGGGAGATAGCATTTCTCACAACCATGCCACAAACAGCCCATAAACGCATAAATGATTCAGCGCTCTGGATCGTAGCCATCAACATAGTGACCATTGATGCGTTGTTCACCACCGTGCAGAATATAGTTGCCAGTCGGATGGTGAATCCACGATAACCATTTGAGTGCCAGAACAGAATACTATCGGGCGGGTTGTTACCCTTGAGGCGGTATAAGACCAATAGTTTCTTCCTGCAAAAACTGTTGTCGGAAGACACGGTTGCAGACTGACGCTATGGTGACGCAGTGCAGGAACGGGTCTAGGTCACAGGTTTCTTGCATGAGTTCTTTGAACTTCAAGCAACAGCGGCGAAGAATGTCGACATCACTTCGGCAGTATTTTATAATCTCTTTTCTGAAGTCAAAGACATGGTTCCTGTTTTGAAGTTCTTGGTGCCAAGCGAGGAATTCATCTCTTTCTCTCTTCCTCATACTGTTAGGATCATAGTTTTCTACGGGTGGGACAGGTCCAATGTAATCTTGATTTTCTAGTCGGTTAAAGAAGTGTGGAAAGTAGCCTTTCTTGAGTTCGGTCAAGCCAAAGGTCTTGGGCAAGGCTTTAAGTGGCATGGGAATAAAGTTGAGAGAGTCTCGGAACTTGACAGTGGCTCCATGGACATGATTTTGGCACCGTTGAGGATCAGCTTTGGAAGCAGGAATTGACTGTAGAACCATTCAAGAATGAGGAAGCCGTCATAGCCTCTGAGGTTATGCGCAATGACGATGGGGCCTTCGTGGGACCCGTCCAATAACCATGTACCGAAGTGGTCCACGCAAGTGTCCCCCTCAAACACCCATTCCGTGCCGTTTTGGTTTTGTACAATCAACAGATTGGCAATATGGCGGCCGTCATCTTGGCGAGACTCGATGTCAAAGAAGAGATACTCGTGTTCGTCATCGTCACTTTCCTCTTGTTCGTCGTCTTCTCCTTCTACTGCACTATTGTCAAGTAAGTCGTCCGATCTTCTTTGTCGTTTTTGGCCTCGTTTCCTCATTTTTCTTTCCTTTTTCTCAGATTCTGATTCGATGGGCTGTATGTAACAAAGATGACGGTTAGGATCTACAAATTCTTGACAGGTAGGGCACCTAACTTCTCCGCATTGATGGTCTTCTGGTTTTCGTCGGTGGCGAGACAGGACTTTTTTGCAGTGTATGCACTTGTAGAATTTCTGGCAGACTGACTCACGCTGCTTGTTAGGACGGCAATGATTTTCGTAGCACGCATCCCCACGGAACATCCTATGACAGCTACTACACTCGCGCCATGGTGCCCTATTAAGGAACCCTGTGCATCTCTCTGTATGATTGCAATTGCACACTTGGCCACAGTGATGCTGCTCTTTCTTGTCATAGCCTTAGTAGTATGTTACCGTAAAAATTGAACGATTTTAATATTTATTTTTGAAAGACGAATTTAATATTTTATTAACTTTTGCAAAAAAAAAAAAATTGAACGATTTTAATATTTATTTTTGAAAGACGAATTTAATATTTTATTAACTTTTGCAAAAAAATGAATTATGGTTTAAAGATTTACAAATATTTTTATTAAATATGGAAAAAGACGCGTCAGAATTGAGACAACGTAATTTTTTGGAAAAGATTGCTAAAAAGCATGGAATTAAAGATTATTCTCAAATGAGTAAATCTGAACTTTTTAAAAAAATAAAAAAAATACCCCGAATCGATGAAGAGATTGAAAAAGAACTAATAAAAAAACAAGAGGAAAAACTAAAACAAAATCAAGAACTAATAAAAAAACAAGAGGACAAAATAAAACAAAATCAAGAACAAATAAAACGGCAAGAACAAATAAAACAACAAAAAGAACGTATAAAACAACAACAAGAACAAATAAAAAGACAAGAAAAAATATTAAAACAACAAAAAGAACGAATAAAACAAAATAAAAAGCAAGAAAAAATATCACAACCTAAAACAACTATTACAGAAGTTGTTAGAGATTATGAGAATGAGGGTGCAAGACCTAAAGAAACAAAACCACAACAACTACCGCCTTCTTCAAAAAAACCTGAAAGGAAGGAAGATTCAATTATAGGTAGGGATAATGAGAAGGAAGATGATAAATCAAAAAATGAGGGAAATAAAGCCAAAAAAACTAAAAGAACAACAACCCTTAGAATATTTCCAATAAGGCCTCCTGAACATGGAGACACCCTTCAAAATATAACCGAAAGAAATGAAACCATTTTTCAAATTAGGAGAGATCTAGATAATGATTTATCAGAAATTATTTATAATGAATTGGAACCACAAATAGAAATGCGTTCAAGAATTGTTATCAGTTTTAGAGCTTTGATTAATAGAGGAAAAGGGGAAATAATTGATTACGCCCACACATTTAGGGGGGAGGGGTCTTTTTCTATGCTTTCAGAAATAAAAGATTATATTGAGCGGTGTGAGGGACAAAGATTGAGTTTGGAAGGTATTGCTTGGAGTAGAGCATACTTACCACCATCAAAAATCAATGATAAAAAAGGTACTCATCAAGGGAGCGTTGAATTTATAGAGGTGAAAGTAAAAGTTATTCACAGTAACGAACCTCTAATTGGGTGTGGAAATTTACCAGAACATCTTCGTAATAAAAAATGTCTTTACGCTGTCGATGGAAAGGATGATAATATGTGCTTTTGGCGGTGCCTGGCTATTAAATTGAACATTATTGCTGGTAAAGAAAGACCTGAGAAAGACATAGAAAAACTAGCTCTGAAATTAGCCCGAGATTTTTATAATAACCAAAAATTGAAAGCTTCAGAAGTTAGACCTACAAAACTTGTTGATTTTGAGAAAATTGCAAAAATGTTTTCTATTAACATTCGAGTTTATGAGCAAAAAGAAAAAGAAAACAATGAAATTTGGAAACTTGTTTTTGGTAAAGGCCAGTTCAAAGATAAATTACCTTGTTTAGATATTGGACTTTATGAGGGACACTGTTTTTTCATAAAGGATATAGAGATGATATCCAAAAAATGGGAATGTTCAGAATGCAAACAAATATTTAACCGCCATGACTATCTTGGAGACCATGTAAAAAATAAAAGCTGTAAAGGAGGAAAAACAGAAGTAATACTTACAGGTAAAAAGATAAATCACATTTCAGGAAGTTATGAAAAAGTTTTTTATGGTGGTAATACACAATTTAGCTATAAAGCTTGTAGATGGATAGATGAACAATCTAAGATTATAGGAAAACATATTCATCACGCTTTATGTGGTCATGGTGGTGAAAGATGTGTTAAAGACGGAAGTGGAAATGAGCTTTTTTTGGTGGATGGGTACGAACCTGAGACCAATACTGTTTTTGAGTTTTATGGGTGTAAATGGCACGGTTGTACATGTTCAAACGAAGATAAAACTAAATATAATGAAACAAAACAAAGAGAAAAGATTATTAAAGATTTGGGGTATAGTGTTGTATCAGTTTGGGAGTGTGAAAAACCTAAATTGAGTGATACATGGTTTGAGAAGAAATTTATCCCGTACCCATATTTTATTCCATATGATTATGAGGCAATATTACAAAAAAAATTTCAACAGATTACTGATGATTTATCTTTTAACCAAACACATATACCGGTTAGCGTTGCAATACATGACACTCTTGAAAAAGAACCCACGTGTATTATAAATTCAAATCCTGATGATCTTGTAAAAGAATTTGTTGAAAATTTAGAAAAGAGAAGAAAAAAAATTGTTGAAAAGGTTAAAAAAGAATATCCATTACCCGACCAAGATTCTATACCAAAGAAAGTTTTAGAGGAGTATGAAAAATGGTGTAATCAAGTTCCTGTTTTAGGGTTCAATAGTGGAAAGTATGATATCAATATGATTAAAAGATATTTTGTAAAAAACATGACTGATAAAACTAAGGAGATTTTTGTTGCAAGGAATGCGAATAAATATGTGTTTTTATCAACCCCAAAATTTAAATTCTTGGATGTAATGTCTTACCTTGCACCTGGGCTTTCTTTTGATAAGTGGTGTAAAGCAAACAATTGCGAAGACAAAAAACTTTTCTTCCCATACAAGTGGTTGGATAGTTATGAAAAACTTTATCACGTAGGCCCTGTTAAATATGAAGATTTTTACTCAGATCTCAAACAGGAAAATACATTGTCCCCTGAAGAATATAAAGAATATAAGATGGAATTCAAAAAGAGGGGTTGTGTTACAATGATGGATTGGTTGAGAGAGTATAACCTACACGACGTTATACCTTTCAGAGAAGCTTTAGAAAAAACAAGGGCGATGTATTATCCAGACAAAATCGATATATTAAAAGATGCAGTATCCATCCCCGGGGTCTCAATGATGTACGTTCTAAATAAATATCAAAAAATGAAAAAGAAAGGTGATCCTGAATTATTTGCTCCCGAAAAATACTGTGTTCATAGATGTAGTAAAATTTGTAATAAAGTGTTTTGTAAAAAATGCCACCAGATATTGAAAGATTGTAAAACATGCGACAAAAACAAGATTTATAAACTTTTGAAAACAGGTATGGTTGGGGGGCCTAGTATCATATTTATGCGTTATGCAGAGTTGGGAAAAACAAAGATTCGTTCTAATAAATATAAATTTCCTAAAAATTGTGTACGAATTGTTGGTTATGATGCAAATGGGTTATATCTTTTCGCTGCAGGCCAAAAAATGCCATGTGGAAAAGGAGAATGTATTGAGGTTGAAAACCCAACAGATCCTGAATTTATTAAGAAGATTTGTAAAGATATTCTTGATGGTAAACTTTTTGGATTTTGCCAAGTTGATATAAATGTGCCAGAAAACCTAAAAGAAAAGTTTGAAGAGTTCTCACCGCTATTTGTTGTAGATAATGTTCCTGAAGATTTGGTACCTGAACACATGAAAGAATATCAAAAAGCTACAGGTAGAAAACACCTAAAAGATAATAAAAAATTACTAGGGGTTACAAATGCAAAAAAGATACTTTTATATACAGAATTGATCGAATGGTATCTTAATCACGGCTTGGAGATTACAGCCATTCACAATATTTTGAAGTATGAACCAGGAACACCATTTGAATGGTTTCCAAAAGAGGTGAGCGATGCAAGAAGGGATGGTGATATTGAGGATATGATAAAATTGTTAAGTATAGCTTTTAATAAAAAAGAGAAAGATAAGGTAGAAAATATTATTAATGAATTAAAACAATTTCCTGATGTAGTACCATTTATTGAAGAGCACAAAGACATTAAAGTATTGATTGAAAAACTAAGACCAAAGTATAAAGGTTGTAAAGCAATGGCTGATACTTACAAACTGAAAGGAAATTCATTCTATGGGAAAATGATAGAAGATAAAGAAAAACACAAAAACACAAAGTATACTCAGGATGAGTGTGAGGTTGAAAAAGACTTAAGATCCCCATTCTTTGAAGATCTTAATGAAATAAATGAGACATATGAAATAATAAAACGAAAGAAAAACATAAAAATAGACAGACCCTACCAATGTGGTATAGCGGTATATCAGCTAGCCAAACTTCGAATGTTGGAATTTTATTACGATTTTCTTGATAAATATGTAGATAGAAAGGATTTTGAGTTGATACAAATGGATACAGATTCCATGTACATGGCAACTTCGGCTGAAAAATTGGATAATATTATAAAACCAGAAATGCAAAAAGAATACTTCAATGGAGGAAAAGAAAAATTCCTATCAACATCGAAATATCACGAAAAGACCCCCGGACTGTTCAAGCTGGAGTTTGATGGTATTAGAATGATTGCTCTTTCATCAAAATGTTATTACGCAGAGGATGAGAATGGAAAGGTAAAGTATAGTTGTAAAGGTACAATTCATAGACAAAACGAAATGAACTGGGATAGGTACATGTCAGCTTTGAATGGATCAATTGATATGGCACAAAACACAGGATTTAGAGTCAATGACAACCAAATTGTGACATATACACAAATTAAAAAGGGATTGAACGCATATTATGATAAAAGAATAGTTGATGAGGATGGAATTCACACATACCCCGTTTCTTAAACCGGCTTTACCGGCCCGAAGGAAATCATTTCAAAACAGAATCAGGCGGTAACTCAGTATCATCAGGTACAACTTGAAGCTCCTCCCTTACAAAACCACGTCTTGGACCATCAAATAAATAATATAAAACTGGTTGATTAGGTGAAACTGTACTTCTAAAAATATCATAAATCTTAATACTCCAAATAGGATCTGTAGCTCTTCTTCTTTCGCCACCCTCAAGTTCACCAGGAAACAATAAATATCTAACCCTAACCTCAATTGGTAGTCTAACCTCATCAAGCCCGACAACCCGCTTATATTTTTTAGGTTCAATATCAACTTCTTTCTGTTTTATAGCCTCATCAGGTTCTTTTCCAGTTAATCTAGTTGGTGTATTATTCAAAGTTTTCAAAATAGCTGGTAATCGTTTCACCCATACTCTTGATCTTTCATCACTAATCATTTCTTGTGCATATTGATGACTAAATAATCTTTCACCTAATATTCTGTTTGCTCTTTCAACAAATGCTTGAGCTCTATGGTTTCCAGCTTCACTTATCTGTATTTTCACATTATGATAATTCATAAGTTTAGAAACTTCCCCCATAAATTCTCTTCCAGGATCAACCATTAATGTTTTAGGATATTTCATTATTCTAGTATATATTTTTCTAAAAGCTTTAGATATCTCATGACTTTCTTTTGAGGTTAATGGTTCAGCATCTTTATATCTCGAGGCAACATCAACCACAACCAATGCATATCGATATGTTTTTCTTCCAACTCTATCATGTGGTAAAAATAATAAATCTGCTTGGTGAATCTGATTAGGTTTATCCACAGTCCAGTGCGGTCTTGGAATATATTTTGGAGGCGGTAGATAGATTTGCCATAAAGCCTGTTTTTCAAGCCATTGTTTAGCCACATCTTCACTTACTTTTGCTTTATCGGCTAATTTAGGTATTGCTAAATATCCTTTCCAATATCCATCAGTTGAATAATATATCCTACTGAAATTTTTTGATAACATGCTTTCGTTACTCATTTAAAGATTACTCCTCCCTTCCTTAAAATAAAATATGACAACCGTATCTGAAAAAATTAACCCAAACAGGATTCCAAGAGAGCCACTCGGTTTGAAAGCGGAATCAACATTGAATAGAATTACACTAAACCCATCATCAGCTAATCCAGGAGAAACACTATATATAAATATTCCTAAACTTTCTGAAAATTTAGTGATTGTGCCAGGAAGTGTATCTCTAGTATTTAACCTGACTGTTGATGGCCATGAAGATAACACCCTCGTGAATAATGTAGGTAGTAATCTTGTATCCAGACTCAGGGTTCTTTTTGGCGGTGAAACACTACAGGATACTCAAAGACATGATCTATTTCAAACATACCATGACTTATTCTTAACAGATGAAGAACGTGAGGATAGATTAAGACAAGGTATTTCTTCTGAAAACATGAGGAAGCTCAGGACAAATGCGGGTGATAAGGTAGACACAGATGCAAAGGAAGTAGCTCTTGCAGTAGTACACAACACCAAGTACCATATCCCACTAAACCACCCTATACTAAATGATCATGGGGTTTTCTATCCAAAGGCGTTAGATCATCAAATAATCTTTGAAATTACGCTGGCTCCAGTTCACGATATTGTTGTTTATTCTGATAATACAAAGACTCCAACTTATAAAATCACAAACCTTGAGTTGGAATATTCTTGTATATCAAGTGAATACTTAGCTCGCGAGGCACAGGCAGCTTATCAGGTTGGTAAAGGATTCTTTTACGAGAATGTTACTCTACACAAAACTTTCACCATATCCAGACCTACAGACAGCGTTATAAACCAGCATATTAATCTACCTAGAAGGTCAATTACAGGGATATTATGTTTGTTTACATTACCATATGGCGGAGGAGCACGAGATTCTGAGAATTTTTTCAATCCAGGTATCACCTCAATCAATATCGATGTTAATGGTGTACCAAATCGTTTCTACTCTAAGGGAATGGTACCTTCAGACCTCTGGGAGTCGGTAAAGAAACGTTTCGAACCGACCGAAGGGAGGGGGAGTGGTGGTGTAAAGGAAAAGGATTTTTATACTAAAAAGTTTGCTCTGTGGATAGATTTGAGAACTCACCCAGATAATAGTATTCATGGAGGAGGTCTAGCCTTAAACAATGCACAAGATGGTGTAAAAATAGAAATGAAAAGAAAAGTTAGTGGATCTGGTATTATGACTTGTTACATGTTTGTTGTAGCTGATGCGTTAATGGAGGTTATGAATTCAAACTTAAGATCAATCATGTACTGACCAAAGGGAAGAACTTAGTTAATCGGTCTAAAGACCTCTCCGCTTCGCGGAAAAGAAAAGATGGAAGAATTACGAGATAAAATTCCTTTTCACTGTATTATAACAGGTCCAACAAATTGTGGAAAGACAAAGTACATCATAGATAAACTCCGAGGTCCATTCCGAAAAGTTTTTGAATTCATTGTTTTAATATGCCCAACTTATTCTAAAAATAAAACCTATCATAATTTTGCTCGAGGAGATAAACATTTCTATGTATTATCACCAGATTCTAGTAACATTAATGAGATTAATGAATTGTTAACTGATTGTCAAACTTTATTCTCCGGAACAAATACACTAATAATTTTAGACGATTGTGCCGTTTCGAATGATCTGAAGAAAAGATCTAACAAGTTTATAGATTTAGCATTTTCTGGAAGACACCATGGATTATCAGTTTGGGTTCTAACTCAGCAATTAACTTCAATAGCAAAACCATTCCGTGAAAATGTAGCTTGTGTTGTTACTTTCCATAACCCATCACAAAAAGGTATGAAGATGTTTTTCGAAGATTATGGTGGTGATTTGGATTATGAATTATGTAAAAAATTTATGCAATTATTAAAAACTGAAAAATATTCTAGACTCTGTTTGTGTTTACGTTATCCATTTAATTGCTATTTGGAGATCCCTGAAGTTATAAATTTAAAGACCTGACTGTAGGTAAGAAAATTGTAAAATGGCAGAAGTTGAAGATTATATTGAAGAACAAAAGACTGGAGGAAATACTGAGGTAAAAGATAATGAACTTGAAATAAAACAAGAATCACTAGCCATTCTCGCAGCTCTTGGAACAACAAAGGAATATTTAGGGGTTGATATGAGTCTTGGTGATATAAAAAAATTATCGGTAAAAGACATTGAAAAATATTATAATCGATATCAGGCAGTATTGGGTAAGAAAATTAATGGTGGGTTAGTAGATTCATCTCTTCAATTAATTTCTAAAGTTATTTCTTACATGGTTCCTGTAGATGATATAAAAGCTCTTTGTGATGATTTGAAAAATGATGATTTGGTTAATCGCGAACTGACAAACATTGTAGGTCTCTTAGCATTGAAAGCAGGAAGGTTGGCAGCACTTGCTAGCGGGATATTCCAGGTTGCTAAGCATGTTAAAATAGGTAAAATACAACAAGTTACAAGTAAAAATATAGATGATTCTAACACAACTGAGCATACTACTGAGCATGTAAATGAGCACAACTGATTTAAAGATTCTTTACTTTGTGAAATAAAATAATAATGTCTGAACAAGTTGAACAAATTACAGCCCCGAAGGGCCCCGGAGGAATGGATCCATCACCTGAAAAGAAAGATACTAAAAAGAAAGAAAAAGACCCTAAAAAGGTTGCAGCTGGTAAAAAATTGGCAGAATATAACAAAAAAGCGAAAGAAGCATTGGCTAGAGAGACCCTACGAGCCGAGGAACAAATGAAACGTGAAAAGGAACAAGATGAGATTAAAAATAGGGAAGAAAATGGAGAAGAAAATGGAAAAGCATGGATTCCAGAGCTATCTTTTACTAGTGTTTTATCCATTGTTGGAATAGGTTTTACAGCATTTGACATGTTTATGAGATACAGACAAAAGGAGGATAATGAAAATAGGGTAATAGATTTATCTCAAGTTCCGACTAATATTCCAAACACAAGATCCATAGGACCAGCTCCGAATAATATCCCCACACAACCACAACCTCAACCAACTATGAAAATGGGAATGATATGATGTGATTTAAAGGTTTCTTACTGATACAGTAAAAAATTATGTCAACTGAAAACAAACTTGTGAAAACTGTTACTGATTCAGCAGTACTTATTGGTTTAGCAGCTTCTGTTGCTTATGTAGCTAAAAAGGCTATGAAAGAATCATTTATGAACGACCCATCCTCAAGTATTACAAATTATGCTAAATGGGTGGCTGTTCTATCTGGTAGTATGTATCTAAAAACATATTTAGAGGATCAAAAGATTTTACCGAACTGAGCGAAGCGAGGGAGGAACCCAAATTAAGGATTTATAGACCTGAGCGAAGCGAAGAAACATGGCAACAATAGCAATGATGTTTGGAGGAGCTATTTTGAATGCAACCGCCTTTGTTGGTGGATCATATCTTGCAAAATATCTCTCAGGTGATAAAACAGATGCAGAACGAATAAGACACGATAAGGCATTAGAAAAATATCAAAAAGATTATGAAGAATATCAGGAAAATAGACAGAAACTAATTGATTGGAAAGTACAACAAAAGGATGATAAATATCAGGCTTCAAAAAATATTTCTAATACCGATGAAGCTTTAGAATTATATAGTCAAATGCATGAACCAAAATTTGCTGATTATTATAGACCTAGTGAAAATCAAAAGATAGGTGAAATGGCATATGTAGGTGGTGGTATGTTGGCATTGGGTTATATGGCAAGTAAATTCTTTTAAATTATAAAAAACATTAATTGTTTTATAATTAAAGCATAAATATAACATTATTTATATATTTAATACATGTTCACCCCAAGTTTCGCTTTTAATATCATCATCCAATAACTTTAACATTTTTTCTATTTTTTGCTTTTTTAATTTTTTTACTTTCTTAAAGGATTTTAGAGGAGGATCAAGACTAATATCAATCATTTTAACTATTTTAAATAATTCTTTTAGTTTTTCTTTATCTTTTAATTCAACAGCTATATTTCTCAATAATAATATTTTATCGGTTGTAATTATTCCCATTTTAGTAATTTTATTAATGTTTTCTTCCCAAAGATATTCATTAAAATTTTTAAAGTTATTAAACATTTTAAATTCCATTGTTATATTTTTTATATTTTATATTTTTATTTAAATCATTTTTTCATTTTTATAATTACAAACATAACTTTTAGGTCTAAAGATTTCTTACTGATGAGTAAAAAATAATGGCAGAAGCACCAGACGATGATCCCATTGGATTGGGGGAAGAAGAAGATCCTGATGATTTTGATGAAAAAAGTTCACTACTTGGTAGAAAGCCATCACAAAAAAAAGTTCTAGTAACATCTACAACCAGAGGTGATAGTAATTATGAGGATGAGGGTGTTAGAACTAAAACAAAATCAGGATATACTAAATTACAAAGTAAACAAATAGAATTAAAGGAACAAAAAGAAAAAGAGGAGCAATATGAAAATAGGATGGAAGCGTTGCAATATATAAAAAGTTTTTTCCCTGAATTTAAACCTTTTGAAGCCACGTTTACAGCATTTTTTGATAGTGAAGGAAATACAAAGGTGATTTTGAGTAATAGACGTAATGCTGCGCCTCACATATTGATTGATAAAAATGGGAAAATAAACACTAAAGGTTTACCAAACACTATATTAAAAGAGATTGGTGGTGATTATGAAACACTTATTTCAAGAAATTATAATACAGCATTGCAGTTGAATAAAGCTAATAAAAAAATTAGGGATTTAAATAATGGAATAGGTGAGTTAAATGTATTTATAGAAAAAGGTAAAAAGGAGATAGAACAATATGTTACCATTGATAGAAAAGAGTTGAGAGCTATAATTGAAAAACAACAAACCAGAATAGCTGAAAGTGAAAGCTATTTAGATGAGGTTGTTAAACAGAAGGTGGTAGCTAAAACAGAGGTTGAAAAACTTAAAGTTGAATTGAATCGATACAAAGATGAACTTGAAAAAAATAAGAATGGACAGTCAAATTTAACAATGTTAGAACGTGGTAATGGAAGATTACAAGCTGAAGTTGATAAATTTAGAGAACTAACAAAAAAGAGTATTATTTACAACCAAGAACAAATAGCTGATCTGGATAGTAAAAATGAAGAAATACTTAAAAATCTACCATTACGAGAACGGGTAAAGTACATCTTCAAAAAGTATGGTTTTACAGTATTTGCAGTTGTAAGTGCTGTAGGTGTGGTTATTGGTGTTATAGTTTCTAATCTTTCTAAAGGTCTATCCACATTAGGTAAAGGTGTTGGTAATGGTTTTAAAGCTATTGGTAAGAAACTCGGTGAAATATTACCTGGAATGGTTGGTGCGATTGTAAGCTTTCTATTCAAAACAGCGGGTGAGGTTATTGGATTTTTAGGTAAGAATGCTTGGCTTTTGATAATGGCTGTGGTTCTATATTTTGTGGAAAGGGTAAAGAAGAGTCGTTAACAAAAAACCCTCCCCTAATTCATTTAAAGATATCATGTTGATCAGTAAAATACAATATGGATGACTACAATAGAATTTATCCTAATGTGCCTGTTAATTCAGATCCGAGTTCCTCATTTCAGTCGGTTAATTTCAGACTACAAAAGTCATGCGAAGCACTACAAAATCTTAAAAAAGAAATTAAACATTATGGGGATGTTAGGAAAAAATACAATAGAGCGAGGGGAATATTTACAAAAATCAGTGTTTATAGTGGGGTGCTTTCAGTTATTCTATCTACAAGTGGACTTGGAACCTCACTTACTGGTTTTGGTGCTGTTGTTGGTATCCCATTAGGGGCGGTGGGGGGTATTTGCGGAGGAATATCGGTTGGATGTGGTGTGGCATCAAAAATACTTTCTCATAAAGTTAGTAAACATGAACAGACCGCTTCTCTCGCAAAAGCAAAATTAAACACCATTAACGACTTGGTTTCAAAGGCTCTAAAAGATAACGCTATATCTGACCAAGAATTTTCTATAATTTTATCAGAAGTTGAAAAGTTTGAAAAACTAAAACTCGAAATCCGCCAAAAAAACAGGAAAGATACAGAAAAAAACTTAAATATGAATCAGATAAGAACAGAGGTTCGAGCGGAAATATTAAAGGATCTAACCGGTCGAGATCGCTGAAAATTTCGTTTGAGAGAACAGATGTAGGATTTAATTGTTTTGCTGGTATTAGAAAAGAGGTGATTTAAAAGCAACATGTTATGAACAAAAAAAAAATGTCATTATTCAATGATTTTAGAAATATGTACCCAAGGGCTGATATAAGTCATTTCACCTTTGTTCCTAATTCGTATGGTGGATATATTAAATGGCAAGTTGATGGTACAACAATAATGTCTAATGATGATCCTACTGGAAAAACATGGATTGATGATATTTCACCTCGTTTGAAAAGACTTTTATGGAAAGATTTAGGACTGAGCGAAGCGAAGAACTTGAATGGTGATGAGTTGAGTTCATTTCCTGAAAGTTTAACATTGACTAATCTATCTTATCCAATACCAGCTGTTAATTTTGATGACTTTTCAACTGATATAACAAAAATGCTAACCTCGCTGGATATATACGTTTCAAATACAAAGAAATTCACAGCAAAGATGAGAAACATATTTACATCACAAGTTGTTACTTTCAAATTTGGTAAACAGAGTAGAAAATGGTTGAACGCCCCTGATATGAATTATTGGCCACAACAACTTAACTTTGCAGTTTGGTGTGCAACATCTGGTTGTGGGATAAGTCCTTTTGAAAGTTTAAATTATCCTAAACTAGTGAACAGCTTTATTAAGTTTCATATATATTTCACAATAAGGCGAATATTATATGAATTAAGTCTTCCCTTACCTGATGAGCATCCTTTTGTAATAAATAATAATCCATATAGTAAAGTTGCATATCAACGATTGTGTGCTGAATTTAGCATATCAAAAAACTCAGACTTTAGATGGAAAGGTGGTAGAAACGGCGGGTTGGGAGATATATTCCTTGATTATGGTGCAGGATATCATGGAAAAGGTGGTGGATATCAAAATGTACATATTGTAAGGAATTATGATATTGAAGCAGATCAATGGCCCGGTGAAGGTGGTAAATTCGCTGATGAAGGAGGTAAGAAAGAAAAGGGTAATCTCATTTCATTTATTCGTAATGATGACTTTGCCGATTTCAAATATGCTTGGTTTATCCCTACAAGTGGACATGGGCTCACTAAAGCTGGACTTGGTAGATTGAATCGATCTGCTGAAGCTTTTGTTTACTGTATATTGGGTGCACAAGTTAACACTAGAAACTCGATTTATGGTAATGGTGGTGGAGCGATTGAGACACAACAAGAATTCTTGGCTTTATTTGAAAGTAGTGTTATTGAGAATGATATTTCTAGTTCGATTCAAAGGTATCAATTAGCTGTACAAGAAGCGAAATTACTGCTTGATTTAGCTATTGCTCCTGGTGTATGGTTAATGCCAAGTAATATGATAATCAATACTGAAAGCGTGACTGGTTTTAACAACAAACTTATGAAAGCGAGTAATGATATGAATTTTGGTGTGAATAATTCCCTAAACACTGAAGCAAAACAAGTTGGAATAAGTCATAACTTAGGGTCTTCAAAGTTAAAGTTACCTCATATTCGCCTGGAAGGTAAAACTGAAAAGAATAAAAACCCACAGGAACCAAAAACCTCAACGAAAACAGACTCGATGAAACAGGAAAATAATATTGACTCAACGCAACATGAAAAGAATATATTAGCATTTATAATTGTCGCTGGTGGATTAGCGTGGTATCTATTTCGGTAGATGGCTGGATTTTTCAGCTTACGCGTAAGTCGTTTTTTATCACAGTCGGTTATTATAGAAAATTTAAAAAGATGAATATGGTGTAATCAAAATAAAAATGTTGAGCATTACCATGTATGAGTCTGAAACTAGGATTTATTTAGATCCTCCACTGAAAAATATTCGGGAAATGCAGCTACTAGATTGTAATATACAAACCAAAAGATTGATTAATTTCAAGGATCAACAGATATTATTCAATGATAGGAATCTGGGCTTCATAATAATTGAACCTGGTACATATTCTCTTCGTAATATTCAATCAATATTTCTTAATGATCCTAATAGGGAAAAGATAACAATAATTGAGACTGATACTGTTGACTATCTATATTCAAATAAGAACTTCAACATTAAACTTACTAGAGTGTTGTCGATTGGTTTAGGGGTGCCTGAAGTCATAAATCCCGGTAAATTATACCCTATAAATATACAAATTAAGGAACCACTGAGACTTATGTGTAGTATAGTGGATAATAAGTCTTCATATATGAATAAAACCAAATATGGAGAACTTGTGAAACTCTCACCATCAACCCTACTTGCAAACATACCCTCAAAAGATTATCCAACAATTCCAGTTCGAAAATATGATAGCGTTATAAACCACTTTGATTTAAACATCTTAGACAATGAATGGAAAAAACTTGATCTGAAGGGTTCCCCCATAACTTTTAGCTTAAGATTTAGATAATTTTTTATGTTATGTAACACATATAAGCGTTATATAACTTAATTTTTTCCCCAACGTTCTTTCAAATCCCTTGACTCCTCAAAATCAAGACACCAATCTAAAACTCTATCTGTATCCCATGCTACTTCCATTAAATCATTATAAAAATCTTTGTAAAATTTATTTTTATGTTTTAACTTATCTTCATTTCTACACATAACAACAGTTAATGAATTAGCAATAAAATTGTTATCAAACTTATTAATATTACATTTCTTATCATAATAACCAAAATATCTATCATAATATTCATCATAACATCTATCATAATATTTCAAAATATCAAATTCCGCGTTATAATAATAATCACACGTTATATTTTCATTAACATATTCTTTTATCCATTTTTTATACTCTTCATTAGCACTATTTAATAAATCTTTTACAAATTTATTAACACATATACTATTAACGCCAAAATTTATATCAAAGTAATAACTAATACTATATTCATTATCATTATCATTATCTTTATCAACATAAATAATTTTAAAATAAATATAGCTATTTTTTTCATCAATAAAACCACGATTTTTTGATATATTTTTTAACAAATCTTCTCTTATTGTCTCTATAAAATCACAAAAACTCAGTTCTTTTTTATTATAATATGTAATATTAATAGTTTTTTTTCCGCTATTTAAATTTTTTACTAGTCTTTCCATCTTTTTTTATATTTTATTTAAAATCTTTAAATTATAATTCATTTTTTTGTTATGTAACACATATAAGCGTTATATAACTTAATTTTTTCCCCAACGTTCTTTCAAATCCCTTGACTCCTCAAAATCAAGACACCAATCTAAAACTCTAGATGGCTTCCATGCTACTTTCATTAAATCATAATAAAAGTCTTTGTAGAATTTAAGTTTATGTTTTAACTTATCACTATCTGTGCTTATTCCAACCATTATTGAATCAAAAATAATATAATTTAATTCTAACTTATAAACTTCATAAAAATCTCCTAAACCACCATAAGATAATATTTCTTTAAAATAATTTTCATCAAACTCCAAACCTTTTTTAAGATCTAAAAAAATTCTACCTCTATAAATTTCATCATTTTTATAAAAAAAAATATTACAACAAAAAGCATATCCATTTTCTTCAATAATAAAACCGCGATATTCTGATATCTTTTTTAACAAATCTTCATTTATTGAATCTATAAATTCACTAATTAAAAAACCTTTTTCATTAGAAAACCTTAAATAAAGATGGCCGTAATTTAAAAAAAATTTATCTTCCATTTTATTTCTTCACATATAAATCTTTAAATCATAATTCATTTTTAATTTTACATTCTTTACAATGTGCCTTTTGTTTTATATGTTCACATATTTGAGATCCTCCACAATCTTTACAATGTGTTTTCTGTCTTTCATGTATACATAATTGCGACCCACCACAATATTTACAATGAGTTTTCTGTTTGTTGTGTATACAAAATTTTGATCCTTTACATTCTTTGCAAAAATACTTTATTTTTTCGTGAATACATAATTGCGACCCGCAACACTCTTTACAAAAATATTTACACTTTTTATGGATACAATAATATTTATTATTAATAGCATCTTTTTTAATTTCATTAATTATTTCCTCCTCTGAAAATTTTTTAATACTTTTAATTAAATTTTCTTTATTCATTTTTGTTCGCCCTTTAATTTTCAACTCTTTTGCAATATTTTTTAATTGGTGAAAATGTAAATCTTTTAGTTGTTCCATATTTAATAAAAATATTTGTAAATCTTTAAACCATAATTCATTTTTTTGCAAAAGTTAATAAAATATTAAATTCGTCTTTCAAAAATAAATATTAAAATCGTTCAATTTTTTTTTTTTGCAAAAGTTAATAAAATATTAAATTCGTCTTTCAAAAATAAATATTAAAATCGTTCAATTTTTACGGTAACATACTACTGCCTTTTTTTGCATTTCAAACACCAATAATTCTTTCCGAGAAATGCTGAGATAGACGATATAATATCAAAATGATTGTGATGAAGGTATAGGTAGATTTGTTTGTCTCTTTTGGGGCCCTCGTAGATAATCGCGTTGAAATGTTCGGCCGACAGGACAACAATCTGATAATCTGGAATAGACGCTTGAAATGTTTTGACTTCAACTAAACCACAGGGACCTTCGGGAATGTTCGCTTTCTGGTGCAGTTGTTTGGCCAAGAATCTCTGTCGCTGTCGTCCCATTCGGATGTTGCTCCAGTCAGGATGTTTTTCTTGTCGTGCCATGTCTGTTACAAGTGCTCTGGCTAAACACAGGTTGTCCTTATTTGTGATTCGAATGACGCTCTGCTTAGCTCCCAAAAACTTGTCCAGCTTAAAACCATAATGATTTCGTTTTCGTCGGGACCCTTTTCCACCATGAGGCATACCAACATGGACCAGATGAACGTGCATGCTCTTCTATAGATTCACGTCCTCATTCGATTGGAGGACGCGTTGTACTTCACCCATGATTCGATTCGCCGTGAGCTCATCTTGAGGCATAAACGATAAAAAAATTGGATATGTTAAGGAGCGACTTTGAAGTACAAAGCGCACTAGATCATTACTAGCCATACCACGGGTCATTTCTTGCACCATGGAATCGAAGATCTCACCCAACTGCTCAGACAAGGCAGGTCCACCAGGTTGGGGCTGCAATGTAAGCAGGTAATCGGTACCTGTTGTTTTGAACTTACTATGTGGCGTTGAGCAATTTCTCTATGATTGTAGAATTGTTTGGCTTGCCACAGACGCTGTCCTGCTCCTGTCTGTTCTTCCTCGAAGAAACAGTCGTCATCGCCAATCTAAAAAGACATCATGACTATATCTACTACCCGGCAATACCGCTACTTACAGAATTAGGTCAAGACAATGAATTTATGTATGCATATTTGCAGAAACAAACATCAGTACCATAACATAAAACGCTTAACGGAAGCATGAATTCAAATATGCGTACTTGCAGAAACAAACAGCGGTAACGTTACTTCCAGAGAAAGCTAATAGGCAGCATAAATATAGATATGTGAATAGACCATTTGCAGGATTAGGTCACGTGCTTGGATACCACCTAGCAACGCCATGCTGGGACGCAAGCGTTCCAGCCGCCATATTTAGAATTATAGTGTAGTTAAGCGACACGAGCGATTTAAAAGAGTTCATCTTCAAACTTTTAGTTTTGTAAATGATATAACTATTATACTTGTTCGAATTTTGGAAGGAACACTCGCATATTTTGACAGAATACGGAACCTATTCCATCGTGACGACCTTTTGGCCTCATGGCGAGCAACGAAGGTAAGCAACTGTAACTGAAATATTCGTTGTTAGTCCTTTGTTTTGCCTCGGAAAAGATTTGAACTTTCATTCGCTCAATATAAGATACGGTACCTCTGACAGAATTCCATTTAGTTTACTCGCGAAGAGTGGTTGTCTTCTGTGACAACTGGTGTGTTGTTACCATAGAGTACTCAGCAAAACCGCGTTGTTTCTAATATTTTTTGTTGTATAAAGAACGAAGTTCTACCGGTAATCCGACGCAAGATATCCACCTCTTTCCTACCCTGACGTTTGCCGAAGTAGAGAGCTACGCGAAAATCTCTTCTGGTTGCACAAGCACAAGCAAAGCCTACAAATTCTTTGCTGAACCTGGATATCTCCACAATATTCAAGGTGAGCAATATTTCGTCACGTGAGTGCGTGTTTTATTTTCACATTTATTTTATGTCCTACGAAATGGATATAATAATAATTATCCAGTAACTATTTACTCTGAAATGTGATTGTTGTGCATCTATATGCCACACAGTATTTCGTACCCTTTGATGAACAATCTTTCATGTCTTTCAGTGACTTACCTGCCAGATAAAGTGAAAGTTTCCGGTAAATGTTTCCGATCCATGAGAAAAAGTGAGCCCCCGCATCTTTTGGAAATATTTGTAAAGTTGGAGGACAAGGGCATCACTGGAAAATGTTCCTGTGTTGCAGGTGCAAGTGGCTATTGCCATCATGTAATAGGCCTGCTTTTCTATATGGCTCATTGTAAAATGTTTGGACTTACATCTCTACCAGATGATCTAACTTGCACCAGTATGCCACAGCGCTGGAGTGTACCAAGAGAAAAACGCATTGGAACAAAAGAGATTCAGTCGGTACTGGTAAAAAAGCCAAAAATGGGTGCCAACTACAACAAGTTCATCAAAAGTACTTTGTACTCACCATCTTCTTTTTATGGAATCCTTTGCAAGAGTGATTTTACTGGCTTGGACCCATTGCCCTTGATAGCTGATATTGCACCCACAGCAGAGCAAAGACCTAATTTAATATTACAGCCAACAAAATTTGGCAATGCTCCTAAAGGTAGTCCTCTGTCATACCAGCAAAAGCTCTCACAAGAATACGTCATAAATGACTTCCTTGCCTGTGATTTCCCAAAGTTACCATTGGAGGGTGCTGGAGAACGAATAACGAACAATGTTCAAGTTTGTTTAACTCAGGAAAGAGCCGCTGCACTTGATGCTTTAGCTGTTACTCGAGAAGTTGCAATTGACTTGGAAGTGAGGACAGTGACACAGGGTGCAAGTAATCTTTGGCAGCTTCTTCGTTCAAAGCGAATTACTGCCAGCAAGTTTGGTTCTTGTGCAAAACGTGTAACAAATTTTGAAAACCTGGTGAGGCAAATAAATCCTTCACGTCGTGTTGTTACAGCAGCTATGAAGAGAGGAATTGAAATGGAGCCACATGCAGCTACAGTGTATGCTAATGTCGCTAAAGCTGGGATGGTCAATGTATTCCCATGTGGATTAGTCATTAATCCAAAGTGCCCATGGTTGGGATGTAGTCCTGACCGCAAGGTCTATGACATCAAAGCAGCAAATGAAGGGCGTAACCCATTTGGTTTGTGCGAAATCAAAGTTGTACAAGAGGGGGAGACAGATTTCAAAAATGTCAGATATCTTGCAATTGACCCAGTGTCCGATGAGATAACACTGAAAAGAAATCATGAATACTATTTACAGGTGCAGTGCCAGTTGGCACTGACAGGGTTAGAATGGTGTGACTTTTTTTGTTATATGAATGACACTAAGTATTTTTGCCAACGAATCTTCTTTGATAAAATTTTTTTCCAAGACAGCAAAGATAAGGTGGACATGTTCTTTTTCAACTATTTCCTAGGATCAATGTAATATGTAATAAGGAAAAATACAGCACAAGAAAAAGCATGTCAAAAACTTTATTAAACCTACTAGTGAACAACCTCATTATATAACTGTACCTCCATTTAAAAGTTGTCTCCATTTAAAATTAGGGGCCCTTGAAAATTTGTTAATAAGCATGCCACTGTATATACCTGATTAATTGAGCCTAACATAGACAAGGGAACATCAGAATCGAAAATGTGAAATTCTTTTATCCTCTTAATGGCCCTCTCAACATGAATCCTGACTTTTGCAATCATTTTTGTCTTCTGAACCTCAGCTGCTGAAAACTGGGTTCTACTCTCCAAAAAAGGAGGAATGTTAAGGTCTACTTCCTTTTCCCTAAGAAGATCTTCAATATCAAAACCCTTATCTGCCATCACAGAATCCCCAGCCTCAAGTAAATCAAGTATACCTGAACATCTTGTAATTTCTTTATCTGAAATTGCCCCTGTATACAAAGAAGAAACAAAAGTGATGGCACCATGTGGTGAAATGCCTATTAAGCCCTTGAGAGTGGTGTTACTCTTGTAGGAAGAGTACAGTTGAGACTGCAACAGAAGAGATGATGGTGTCTCAACAAAAAATTCTGTGCAATCAAGGATAACACGTGTAGTTGGATAGAGCTTCTTAAATTCTCCTGGCATCTTGGCACAAACATCAGCCCTGGAAGGCCAAATAGGTTGAGAACCCAAGAAAAAATATAAATAATTAGCCCAAGTAGTAATTTTTCTGCTAACAGATGAGATATGTAAATTGAAACGGTGTGCAAGATCTTGCTGAAAAAGCCCTAGTTTAATCCTAACAAGGAACATAAATAATTCATCTATCAGTTGCATAGCTCGGACATGTGGGCGGTTTTCTAGGACACCAGTTGCATAACAATATGTCATTTTCTCTGCTGTAGGTCTTATCAAATTATAGAAAAGTAAGAAATGCTTATATGAACAGAACCCTGTGTAAAACTTGATTGCATCATCATCTGTTGAGAATCTCTCAATGCCAAACTTGTAAATCTTAAGTCCAGATGCAGCTTCTTCCTTTTGTCTTCGAAACTCTTCTTGTAGGTGGGCAAGAGCAGTATTAGCTTCTTTAGAGGCTGTCTGTGATTCTCTTTTAAGATCCTCCAGCTCAGCTTGTGTAGCATGAAGTAGCGCTTTTGTCTTCTCAAGCTCTTCTATCATTGCTTGGGAATCAGTGAATTCTTCAGTTGCACTTGGAGCATCATCACTGTTATCACTCTCATCTGCTTGACAGGCACTGTCAAGAAAAAAGTAAAAAAACTCAAAGTATTGTTGGGTCAGATCAGGTGCATCCAAAAATAAAAATACCAGCAAAATAGGAATGACAACAATTGGTAAAGTACAGGGCTATGATGATTTGATCATTGATTTGGTATAGCTTGCCCCACATAAATAATTGTTGATTTTCTTACACACCTTTCAACATGTCTGATTATCTTGCGCCTGTTGTTTGAAGCCGTTGCCCAGCTAAAAACGGTGGGGACAGTTCCTTTTTTGAGTAGACGCCTGCCTGCATTATCGGGAGCATTGAAGTCCTCGTCCTTGAAATGTTTACTGCAAACCCTTGTCTTGGAAGTTATCTTGTTCATAACAGAGTAGGTGTTAAAACATTGTATCCATGTAGATAAAAAGAATGAAAGACAAATAGGAAATCAATCAGTGGAATTATATTCTTCCAAAAAAAAACCACTAACCTTGAAATATGGACCAACATCCCTTCTGATTTTAGCGATCCATTGCTTTCGAATTTGCTCTTCATTGGGCATTCGGTGAAATGACAGCGAGCTGTCATAGCGGCTGTCTCCGGTACACTGCGGGACACAGCAATGATAGTTCCCACCCTTTGCTTTTTTCTTGGGCTCTTGGCAACTCGGACTACCTTCAACTGCGAGTCAAAATAGGAAAACAACCAAAACTATTCAGGGAGATGACTGCAAACTGCGTAAAATTAGTCAATGACTTCGATGAGAACGATCACAAGCTTGCTACACATTTCAGTAACTATAGTTTCCATAATTGTTGATATAACTCCTCAGAGTTGCGGTGAATTTTAAATGTGAGCATACGAATCCTTTTCGAGGCAAAAATGACAAAACAAAGCACAAACAACAACGAATATATTTTACAATTGCTTACCTCCGTTGCTCGCCATGAATCCAAAAGGTAGTCACGGTGGTTCCGTATTCTCCAAAATTCACAAACGTTTTATAGTTACTTCACAAAACAAATACAAAAGTTTTGAAAAAACCGTTGAACATGAACTCCAGCATAAATAGATCGCTTGTATGTTGACAGCAAACCCAGAAAGTCGCTTCGCCACGCTATAATTTTCAAAATGGCGGCTGGAACGCTTGCGTCCCAGCATGGCGTTGCTAAGTGGTATCCAAGCACGTGACCTAATCCTGCAAAGGGTCTATTAGAAAGAAATAACTGTTACTTTTAGAATTAGTTTAAGGCACAATAAATATCGATACGTATACTAGCGGTAACGTAGACTGCGGAAAAGAGTTATAGGCTTAACGGATATCACGATTTTAATGTCTTTACATTTGGAATCAAACGGCATACAAGGTATTTGCTTGTTCTTGCGCAAGGCAAGAACGGATAGCAAAATTAGGTGCGTATTGTTTGGCGTTTCACATCGTGCTATACAAGTTTTGAAGATCTGAATTAAGTACTTAGTAAACAGAATATGGTTAAAAACCATCGGAAAAACAACTCGTTGCACAAATGTTAACGAAATCAACAAGAACAAAACTTGAATTTACCTGATCTTCCAGCAAATGACTTAGATCGCAGTTGTTCGATGTCTCCCACTGTTCCATGACTTGAATGAGTTCCTCGTCAGACATGCAGTACTAGAAAAAAAAGAAACGGCAGTTAGTCTTTCCGTTAGTTCTTCTTTTATTTCACTCTCTCAAACAAAAATTGCAATGAAATGAAATGAATGACCTGAAATTCCATATTGTAGTGGCTCCTGATATTGTTTGTACTGGCTTCGTTGTTAGACTTGTCCGTTCCGACGAGAATGGCCTACCAGAGGTCGTTAGCTCCTTTTATTGCATACAAGCGGAGCTCAAAGAAAACTTAGATTCCTGTTTATAACCAGTTTTTGTCGACCTGGGTTGACCTTTATGCAAGATCACCCGATCGGTGCTATCCAATGATCGTTGACCGTAAGCGTTTGCCGAGTTCAGCGAAACGCCAATAAACCTTTCACTGATCCTATAGGTAACAAAACAAAGCAATATAATCCAGTAAAAAAATGCACTAATGATTGTTCACTGTTTCCGCGCTGTTTATTGACAGGTTTATCATTAGTTTTTGTTGGACCTGGTTCGGCCTGTTTGCTTCACAACCGCTAATTAAATCGCCGGTAAAAGACTGGAAGTGCTTAGCGCTTAAAAAGATCTTCGACACTTAAACCGAAATTTTAAACACGTTGTTCGTTTTATTTCAATACCTCTTTTCAAATCCGTCTTTTAATATCGAATAAATTCCCTGAGGACCACAACCACTTTTATTGATTACACGCGAATTCAATACTTCTTTTCAAATACGTTTCTCCTTTATGTCAGATAATTTCCTTGATGACCACAGCTTCTTTTAAACAATTAGTCCATGATCATTTCTTCATATATTTCTGGATATTGGCTTGCTAAAGAAGTGGGATCTCAACCCTCCAAATGTGAATACGACACAGTTACGCGGTATCGCCGACAGCGCTCGTGAACGTCTTCATGTGTTCTGTTCAAAGTTACTGCTATCCGCACAGAATGTAAGTTATAACTCCTTACTAGGATTTGCATTGCTTTCATAGGTGTTTTTACAACATTTCAATTAACAGAAACTCAACACAACTCTTGTTGTCTTTCATCGTAATGTGTCTAAAATCTTGTTAATAGTGTTCTCTATGATTTACGCCTTAAACAAAAGGGTGTGTTAATCCTTCATGCAAATTCAAGTACCCGCAAGCAACAGATATTAACATAAGGAACGACTGACTAACGGAGCGTGACAAAGACTCATTGACTACTCTTTGCCTTCGAATTTCAGTTCGCAGATGAATCGAAGAGCCTGATTACACATCTCATCACGGGCAGTCCAACAACCAACAACCGATAAAACCCAAGCTACAGAGACAATTTGCTGTCATAGAAGATGTCAAAAAGGACATTCCACCGTTATATCAAGCTACAGACAAGGACACTGGAGTCTCATTTTACTATAATTGAAGGACAGTGTTACTGAACTGTATTTTTATTTGTGTGAACAATGAACCATTTTTTTAAACGTGAACATATGCGTTGTGTGGTTGCTGTAAAGGTATATTCAGTATATTACTGCCTTGCTGTATGCGCGCCTCAACATGCCCGGAATGCATCTATAAATTTCTTTAAGGGGACATCGATTTTCCCGCGCGTTTACTGTAATTTATACCTCTTGTTGACTTTCCCTTTTTTTTCCGGCGCTGTTTATGAACTCAATATGGCGACCATAACGTAATCCATTCAACATGGCAACCTTGAAGTCATATATTCCATATGGCCATCATAACGTAAGTAGTGCAAATGTGCCGGTTCTGGGACAGAGAGATTCTCTGTTATCAAAATCATCGTGCGATAATTCTCGTGCGTTCTATGGGGAAGAACGATTCTCCGTTATCAGAGTCCCTCTCCGGCCGTTTTCGCGCGCTCATTCTCGCGCGTTCTTTGGTCCATAATTTCGAGGATGTTGCGAAGGTTGCGAGTCGTCTAGTTTCTAGTTATCTAGTTTCTAGTTACGAGTTTGAGTATTTATAAAAAATGAATTACATTCAAGTGTGGAGATTTAAGTGTAAATGGAGAAAAAAACGTGTAAAGAATTAGTATCAATCGCTGCAGAAAAGAATATAAAATACAAATTTCAGATGAATAAAAAGAATTTGAGCAGAGATAAATGTCAATCATAGCTCTGATTGTGAGAACGATCATTCTAAATTTCCTTGTAGAACATGTCACAGAGGATATTTTTGTAAACACGATAGATTAAAGATTAAATGCAGAGAATGTGGACGTGGCGGAGTTTTTTTGTAAACATGACAGGTTGAGATGCCAGTGCAGAGAATGTGGAACTGGTGCCGCCTTTTGTAAACATAACAGAAGGAAATATGGATGCAGACTTTGTAAGGCAGAGAAGGAGCAATAAAAAATAAGAAGGCTTTACAATCTACATTCTGATTATGAAAAATGAGTACTATCCGGATCATAATATGGTAATTAACATGCCATGAGATTAATCATGACTCCTGTTCCGAGAAAAAGAAATCCTCTCAATGTGCGGAATCCAGAGATCAATGTGCCAATTCTTCAACCGACGCCGATTTCCAGCCAAATACTTTATCTCCCAAATCCTGAGATAAAAGGGCCCATATTGCGGCCGATTGGTTATCCCATTCCAGCTCCCAGAAAATTTGTTGGATTGGAAAAATATTCTCGCAAAGAATTATTATCAATCGCCAAAGAAAAAGACGTAAAATACAGACGGCAGATGAATAAAGAGAACTTGATCAGACCGATAAAAGGCGGTCAAACAAACACATCATCTGATTACAGCTGCGAGCATAATTCTTCAAAATACCAGTGCAGAAAATGTGGGGGAGGGTCTTATTGTAAACGCAACGTTATAAAATTCTTCTGCAGAGATTGTGGAAGCGGCAGAGCTTTTTGCAAGCATGATAAGAGAATATATCGATGTAGAGAGTGCGGAAATGGGAAAGCTTTTTGCGAGCATTATAGACGTAAGGATGACTGCAGAATTTGCAAAAAAAAAGTGAGTGACATTGTGATTTAAAGACTCCATAATAATTTTTAAAACATCATGAGTTCACGACGTAGACCTGTTACTAGAAGAAGAAATCCTCTCAATATTCGAAATCCGGAGATCAATGCACCAATTCTGCAGCCGGCTCCGGTTTCAACTCAAATACTTGATCAGCCGAATCCGGTGATCAATGTGCCTATTCTTCAACCAACTCCAGCATCTAGATATATAAACAGATTTGTGAATTGGATTACATCTTTTGTTCCAGAGCCGATCAGGAGGGAAGTAAATACCAGAGTTGAGAGGTTAAAAGAGAGGAGTAGTTGCAAAGGTCCGATTCTGGCACACGTCAACATCATCGAGGTTTCACCGCTGATATTCCCCGTTAATATACCTTAATGTTCTTTAAGGCACTCTAATGGCTATTAACAGTCTTAAAGCGTGGGGTATAAAGTTTTAGTAGCATGGAAAATTCAACAGTGAAGGATGTTAAAAAATCAAATAAATGTCAACACGGTAAAGTAAAATATTATTGCAAAGATTGTGGGGGTAAGGGTATATGTCAACATGGTAAAGTAAGATATTTTTGCAAAGATTGTGGTAAGGGTATATGTTCTCATGGTAGACGTAGACTTCAATGTAGGGATTGTGGTGGTTTACAAATATGCCCTCATGGTAGACATAAATATTTTTGTAGAGAATGTGAAGGCTCACAAATATGTCCTCATAATGGTTATAAATCATATTGTAAAGAGTGTGGAGGTTCACAAATATGTACTCACGGTGAACGTAAACGATATTGTAAAGATTGTCCGTAAAAGTAGGGAAGAATAATATCTTTGTAACGCGAGTCACGTTACAAAATTAAATGTTCCATTTACCGAAATAGAAACCATGCTGATCCACCTACCCCAATTGTCAATACTATCAGATTATTTTCATGCTGGGTGGTAGTAGTAACTGTGGGAGGCTCTTTGATTTTGGGTTTAACATCCATCTTTGGTTGCAATGCCTGTACAGCTTTAGGTTTCACAGACGCGTGTGGTAACTTAACTTTTGAAGAACCCAAATTATGTGTTATCCCCACAGTTTTCATCTCTAGATTCACATTTGAATTAACACCAAACTTCATATCATCGGTGGCCTTCATCAGATTATTATTATACCCAACGACACTTTCTGTATTTATAATCATATTACTCGGCATCAACCAAACGCCAGGTGCAATTGCCATGTCCAATCTTAACTTTGCCTCTTGAGTAGGCGAGCTGATATCTCTGAACAGAGCTCGTGATATCATTTTCAATCACACTACTCTCAAACAAAGATAAGAACTCTTGCTGAGTTTCAATCGCTCCACCACCAGTTCCCACGATTGAGTTTCTAGTGTTAACTTGTGAACCTAGTACGCAATAAACGAAAGCCTCTACAGATCGATTCAATCTACCCAATCCAGCTTTGGTCAAACCCTTACTACTCGTGGGTATGAACCAAGCATACTTATATCCAGCGAAATCATCATTTCGAATGAATGAGATAAGATCACCCTTGTTCTTCATTGATTTGCTTCTTCATCGTAATTCCTGATCACATGAACATTCTGAAACCCTCCACCTAGGCCATGATATCCAGCTCCATAATCTAAAAAGATATCACCAAGACCATGGTTTCTCCCACCTTTCCATCTGAAATCAGAATTGTTCGCTATCCCAAATTCCCTACATAATCTTTGATAGCTAACCTTACTATACGGATTGTTTGATATATTAAATGGTTGTTCATCTGGTAGCAGCACCCTTAATTCGTACAATATTCTCCTTATGGTGAAATATATGTGAAATTTGATGAAGCTACTCACAACTTTAGGGTAATTCAAACTCTCAAAGGGACTAATTCCACAGCCAGAGGTTGCACACCACACTGCAAAGTTTAATTGCTGAGGCCAGTAATTCATATCAGGGGCAGTAGTAGGAATTGGGGCATTCTGGGACAAAGTGATTTTGAGTGTTGATTTTTTGCCTCAAAGTCGCTTTGAATATTTAATGAGCCCACAAAATCAAAATTGAATTTTTGAGTTGGCCATTATGCAAATTAGGGTTTGGGTGGATAGCACTGTAATGAGCAAATTCATACCCGTGGTGGGGTGGGGTGGGTATTAATTGTACAAGATGGCGGGTTGGTATTAAAAATTGAAAGTTGGGTTTGGCCGAGGTAGTGATTGGGCATATATTGAGAACGAGTGATGGTTAATAAGAAGTGTATTCATGGTAAGACTAAATACTATTGTAAAGAGTGCCAAGGTGCTGGTATCTGTAAGCATGGTAGGGAAAAACGTAAATGTAAGGATTGTAAAGGGAATGGTATCTGTAAGCATGGTAGGGAAAAACGTAAATGTAAGGAATGTGGAGGCTCTGCTATTTGCTTACATGGTAGAGTTAAGTATGTTTGTAAGGAATGTGGAGGCTCTGCTATTTGTAAACATGGTAGAAAAAAATGTAGATGTAAGGAATGTGGAGGCTCTGTTATTTGCTTACATGGTAGAGTTAAGAATGTTTGTAAGGAATGTGGAGGCTCTGCTATTTGCTTACATGGTAGGTTTAAGTATACTTGTAAGGAGTGTAAATGGGCTTCTTTATGTGAGGATTATAGGTTTAAGTATAGATGTAAGGAGTCTGAAATTGATAAAGGTACTGGAATTTGTAATAGTAGTAGATTTCAAGGATCTACCATGGGGGGAATAAGTGTAGAAAGTGCTAGAGAAGATTTTGAAAAATTGCTTGAGTACTATTTGGATAACCTCTAAATGTAAAATGGAGTATTCTTTACTAGATCTAGTAAAGAAACGAGTTGGTGGTAATTATTATACATAGACTACTATAAGTTCCCTTTTGTACTTCTTAGCCATCTTGATAGCTGACTTAGTACCTATTGAGTAAATACATGAAGGTAAGGCTAAGACGTGAGTTGAACACTCCATAATTGCCTTATTTCTTATTGGACCAGCTGCTTTGCCATAGTAGTCCCATTGAGGTATGAACTTTTGAAGGGCAAGTTGTTTTCAATTGCAAACTCTTCAGCCATAGTGTCAACTCCTCTAGCACCTCCAGATACAATCGAGATGTCTGATAGATCGAGCTTCCATTTACGAAGGGCTTTATATATCTCTGTTCTCAAGAAGTCACTGTCAAAGAAGTTCCTATTACCAACGATAGCAACTGTTGCCATGATTTACACACAGGCATATCTATGGATTGGTTATTTCAATTTTTCATCGGAAAATAACCCAAGCTATAGCTGCAGCTGCAATAGTTAAGATTATAAGGATGTCCTCATGATTGGTATTGGTTTTTTCTGGGGTGGGCTCTTTGATTATGGGTTCAGAATCCATCTTTGGTGGCGGATTGGATCTCACAGCTGCCTGTGGTAACTTAACTTTTGAAGAACCTAGGTTATGGCTTATTCCCACAGGTTTGGTCTCCAGGTTAACATTTGAGTTAACACCGAATTTCATCTCATCAGTAGCCTTCATCAGGTTGTTATTGTACCCAACCATACTCTCTGTGTTTATGATCATATTGCTGGGCATTAACCATACTCCAGGTGCAATGGCTAAATCTAGTCTTAATTTGGCTTCTTGAGTGGCCAGTTGGTACCTTTGGACTGAGCTTGAGATATCGTTTTCTATTACACTACTTTTAAACAGAGCCAAGAACTCTTGTTGAGTCTCAATTGCTCCACCACCCGTCCCTACAATCGAATTTCGGGTGTTAACTTGAGATCCCAACACACAGTAAACGAAGGCCTCAGCAGATCGATTCAATCTATCAAGTCCAGCTTTGGTAAGTCCATAACCACTAGTCGGAATGAACCAAGCATACTTATACCCAGCGAAGTCATCATTTCGAATGAATGAGATGAGATCGCCCTTTTCCTTCTTACCACCATCATCTGAGAATTTACCACCCTCGCCAGGCCATTGGTCAGCCTCCTTATCATAGTTTCGCACCACATGAACATTTTGGAATCCTCCACCCTGTCCATGATACCCAGCTCCATAGTCCAGGAAGATATCACCTAGACCACCATTTCTACCACCTTTCCACCTGAAATCAGATTCATTGGCAATACCGAATTCAGCGCACAATCTTTGGTAAGCAACCTTACTGTAAGTGTTGTTGTTTATGACAAATGGTTGCTCATCAGGCAATGGTACACTCAATTCGTATAGTATTCGCCTTATGGTGAAGTACACGTGAAACTTCATGAATCCAGCCACCACTTTGGGATAGGTCAAACTTTCGAAGGGACTGATACCACATCCAGAGGTCGCGCACCACACTGCAAAGTTCAGTTGCTGAGGCCAGTAATTCATGTCAGGCGCATTTAACCACTTTCGACTTTGCTTACCAAACTTGAAAGTCACAACTTGGGATTTGAACACATTACGCATCTTAGCGGTGAATTTCTTGGTATTGGATACGTATATGTCTAATGAGGTTAGCATGGCTGTGGTATCACTGGTAAAGTCATCAAAGTCAATGGCTGGTATTGGGTATGAATGATCTGTCATGGTTAGACTATCTGGGAATGAGCTCACTGTCTTACCATTCAAACCCAGATCAGTCTAAAGTAGTATCTTCAAATTGGGTGGAAGGCCATCAGTCCATGTCTTACCGGTAGGGTCATCATAAGACATGACTGTTAACCCATTACGTGCCTATCTCATATACCCACCATAACTATCATTCATAAATGTGAATTGGCTCAAATCAGCCTTTGGATACGTATTGTCATTGAAGTCATTGAATAAGCCCATCTTCTATCCAGTGTTTGGATAGAAGGGTTCTAGTGTTTAACTCAATAAGATACCTTATCATAAGTTATGGTTATGACCCTCCTTTTAGTCCTTTGAGGATCTCTTCTCGTACCCTCTGTTTCAATACCTCTTCCCCATCCAAACTTTTTTGAGCTTTAGCTCTTATATCAGCCTTGAGCTTTTCAAAGTTCTTGAGCTCCTCTATTATCAATGAGAACTGCTCGTCAGAGATCTTATTGTCACGAAGCGCTTTGGAAACCAAGTCTTCAATGGTGTTTATTTTTTATTTAGCCGGTGTAATGGTACTTTGATGCTTGACAGCTTTCTTGGATAGGTTCTTGGATATTTGTTGGCATGCTATGGATGTGCATACAAATATACCACTTACTACCCCCAAGGGCACAGATGCTATGATTCCCACCCCACTAAGAGATGTACCCAATCCACCAGCCGCTAAAACGCAAGATAGTATACCACAGGTTGAGCTTGCATTCATTAGTACACCTTTGGATCGGTTGTATTTTTTGAGTACTGTCTCATAGTGGCTCAATTCAGCCTTCAGCTTTTTCAAAGCATCACAACAATGCTGAATTCTGAATGAGGGTCCATCAGTGGGGATTGGAGGTGGAGTCAAGTTGGGAGGTGCAGTTGCCTGTAAGTTGGGATAGATTCGATTATACTCATCCATCTTTGTATAAGACTCTCACGTCCTTTTAAAATGTTATCTGAACCTTAAGCTGACGGTGATGGGAGACCCCTTCAGATCCAATTTTTTCCATTCACTGTCGAGAATGCTCAGATCGAAGTGATTCATGGGGCTCTTTAATTTCTTAGCCGGGATGACTGGATAATCCTGTGAGGGATGTTGGCAAGGAGGTATGAGGGGGAGATCTTCACAGTACCTACAAATTGAGCATTATTCATATAGGATGACAGGTTATCCTCTAGACTGCACGTAAGTCTCAGGGGCTCCTTGATCTGGAGATTTATTGGGTATAACTTGCCAGGAGTTATGATTTCAGGCACCCCTAAACCAATTTGTAGCCCTCTCGTAAGTTTAATGTTGAAGATCTTATTGGAATAGAGATAGTCAACAGTATCAGTCTCAATGATCGAGGGCTTAGCCCTATCTGTATCGTTGAGAAATATCGCGTGTATATCACGTAGAGAGTATGTACCTGGTTGGATTATTATTAAGGGGCGATAATCCTCTTTGAGTAAGCTCTGGCGATCCTTGAAATTCACCAATCGTTTGGGTATCCTACAATCCAGGAGTTGTATCTCCCGAACCTTGTCCAGGGGAGGACCCAAGTACACCCTAGTTTCAGACTCGTACATGGTAACGCTCAACATTTTGTATTACTCATTGGCCCCCCTTTAAATTTCTATATTCAGCCTCTGATAGGAATCGAGTCTTGGTTATTCCACAGCTGGCACATTTACACTTCATCATAGGCCTACCCTTGGAGGTTTTGGTGTATGTCTCACTGCCAGGTACGCATTCAGTTTCTTTTCTCTCTTTGACGCAATAGCTCAACATTTATATTCACCTACGCCTTCTCTTTAATTGCTCTACGAAGTACACCACAACCGCGAGGATTAACATCCAAGCGTTCTTACCCAAGAATGAAATGACCTCACCGGCAGTCTTGAATAAGAAACTCACGATTGCCCCAATCATTCCAGGTAATAATTCACCCAGCTTTTTACCAATGCTCTTTAGTCCATCACCAACGCCTTTACCCAATTTCGAGAGCCCTTTGGAGAGATTGGAGACTATAACACCGATAACCACACCAACGGCACTCATAACGGCAAAGACTGTGAACCCATACTTCTTGAATATAGCCTTCACCCGGTCTCGCAATGACATTCGCTCCTGGATTTGCTCATTCTCACCCTCTAGGTTAGCTATCTCTTGTTCCTGTTCACCAATTTGTCTCTCGAGAGTCTCTATTTGGTTTTCTTCCTCTGGGGTTTTCAGTGGCTTATCTCGATGGAATCTTAGCGTCTCCTTCAATTTACTAACGAAACCTTTTCTCTTAGTTATCTCACCATCGTTGTCTTCCACAATTTCGTCTGCGCTTGGCCCTAGACTATTCTTTATGGTATCCGGCAATTTATCATTCACCTCATCACCTTTGAAGAACACATAAGGTACGGAATTAGATCTAAACAATTTCACAACTACTTGCTTGAATTGATTCATACTAGCTGTAAACTTGGAGGTATCAACTTTGGGGAATCTTGCTTTGATCTTAGCCCAAGCTTCATCTCGTTCGACTTCCATTTCTTCTATCAATGGGACTGTTTCACCTCTTCCATATCAGGTTCAAGACGAGTGGTGGACGTTTCTGTGGTTATTGGTGTCATATACATCGTATCATTCACGTCATCACCACCAGTAGCCCCAGGTTCATTTAGTGTAGTAGGGTCTAGCTCAGGATCAGCGGTTGCCATATTTGATGTCGAATATGGGAACCTCTAAGTTAATTTCAAAAGTCTCGTATGTTCATGTCTTTGGTGCTCCATACCTCATCACGGAAACCAGTCTCTGATGTGCAGTCTGGGATCTTCCTCACTATGGCCATTGGCAAAACACGCTGTTTGATTTCACTCTTAGCAATGGCTATGGGATCAAAGGCCCCTTCCCATTCTATAAGAGGCTTCTTACCAAGTTTGAGATGTCGAGCTCTTAAACCTACGATACGAGTATATTCATTGGGAGTAATCGTATTATCTGTCACATGGTCTGCCATTATAGCCACTTGCTCGTAATGTATCCCAAGGCTAACATACCACCAGAAACATAAGCCATTTCTCCTATTCTTTGGTCTGCATTCGGTCGGTAATAGTCAGAGAATTTGGGTGGATTGCCCATTTGATTGTACAATTTGAGCGCTTCATCCGTCTTTGATATATTCTCAGAGGCCTGGTTCGCATCACCCTTTCTCCTGTTCATAAAGCCAATATAGGCCAAGCGTTTCTCTTGGTACTCAACGTAATCTTTCTGGTACTTCTCCATTGCTTTGTCATGCCTCTCTCTTTCAAGTTTCAAATCAGCGGATGATGACCCACTGAGGGCCTTTGCTATATAATTCCCACCAATGAAGGCTGTTGCATTGAGGACTGCCCCTCCAAGCATGATCGCTATACTTGCCATTTATACTCATACACTTTCTGGTAGTATCTTCTGATCCTCTAAGTAACTTTTGAGATACATGCTTGACGACAAGACAGCGACCCATTTACCATAGTTCATGATACTGGACGATGGATCACCAATGAATGATTCTCTCAGGGCCTTTTTACCCACATAGCCCACAGCGGCGGCCTGCCCAACGAGCACTGCAGAGTCAGTAACAGTTTTTACTAGCTTGTTCTGAGCCATTTATGGGTTACATCCAATCATCTTTTAAATTAATTTCTTGTGCGGGTGGCCTCTCATCAATGTTTTTGACTGGAGGTGGATTAAAGGTATGAACTGGCACACGTAAGTCAGCTATCTTATTCCTGTAATTTGTGAATATAGCATAGGTAGCGAGTCCAATTGATCCTAGAGTCAAAGCATTTTGGAATGAAAGACTTGGGAACCAGGCCTTACCACCACTTTCATCTTTCTTTGGCTTGGACTCTTTCTCCCGCTCACGTTGATACTCTTTCCAAGCCTTCGTTCGCCTATCATATAATGCCTTACCATCCTTAATTTTCTTAGGATCTTTGATCTTGGGTTGGGCTTCAGGCTCTCTAGTAATTTGTTCAGTATTTTCTTCAGACATGTTATATATATATGTGACCCTTACTCTAACCTTTAAGTCTCCTAGTAAGTGCTATACTAGGAAACTATAAATACATTAGCAGGTACTACTACTACCAGCTTAAGTTAGGTCGTCATTGATGCTACCTGTTGCGAATCCCGTTTCTTCTTCCTCGTCATCATCTTCGTACTCAGAATCACCAAATACATCTTCTTCGTCTTGTACTGGTTCAAATTCAAGTATGGGCTTAGTTAGTTTAATTTGTTGAACCACTAATCGTGCTGATGCAATGAAATCACTTGTACCATGCGCACCAAAGTATATACTTTCCCATCTTAATGCTATACGCGCACATGCCCTGTTATTATGATCCTTATTCCACAAGTAGTCTCTATAAGTCTCATTCCTTTTACGACCCTTGAATACAGTATGACATCTGAGTTTACTACCAGATCCACTAGTCTTGAAATTAAGATACATACATAGTGGCCTTGAATCGTCTTCTTCACCAGTATCCTTGTTTTTGGAATAGACATATGGTACCTTTACCAAGTCATTTGGCTCGTCTTTGAGTAACTTCTTCTTGGCCTTACTAAGTTCAGGCATTAGTTCTTGAATCTCCTTATCATTGTAAACGTTCTGAAGAGTAGACCCTATAGTCTTTATAATTTGGTCAATCCTATTTCTAGTTTCTTCCTCTTCCTCAGTTGGTTCGGTTATCGTATTGAATGATGTCAATGGATAGTTAACCTGTATTCCATTGATATCCTCGATATTCCTGTCTTTTCTCATACTTGTAAGAATGGGACAGTCCTAATATATCTTGCTTTTCCAGCTCAAAAGACACTTCCTTCTTTTGACCATCCTTGTCCATTACAAAGACTTTCGAAAAGGAACACTTGTACCTCTTGTTCCTTACAGGCTTCTCCACAATTATGGACTTCCAGTCAAAGTTAGTTTCTTCAATAGGAACAAAGAGTGATTTAGACTGCGCCATTTTGTTTGCTCTGAGTGGGTATACACATTGCTTGTGTGGTCTTGTTCAATTTTCAATTTTTTTCAGACCCATAAATTTTTCCTAATAGGTGTTCTATTAGGAAGCTTCCAAGAGGGTACTATCAATGAACAGTATCAACTCCAAAATGCTCTGGAATTGGTTCAGGCTCTGTTAATTTGAGGTGCTCTGGAATTGGTTTAGGCTCTCTTAATTTGAAGTGCTTTGCTACGTGAATGAGTGCTGATAGTAGTGCTGTCAGTCTACCACCCTTCAGTACAAGTAAACCAGATAGCTCTGAAATCTCCTTTAGTATCAACTGGTCGCTCTTCCAGTCACGTAAAAGAGCGTCCTGATCATCTATATTCACTAACTTGCTCACAAGCTGGGCTATCAACTGAAAGGAAGAGTCCACCAAACCATCGGCGATCTTCTTGCCAGACACGACTTGGTACCTTTTGTAGTACTTCTCCACATCCTTATCCGATAGTTTGATGGTATCCTTGAAATCCATGTCAGCACCAGTGTATTCTTTCGTAGCCCCCAAGCAAGCCAATATTGAAAGTGCCTCTCTCTTTGACTCCAAATCATCAACACCTGGTGGGGTGTTACTCACTGAAGTTATTGAGGTTTCTCCATTCAGTATCTCTTCGGCAGTTGACATGGTTATGCCTTAAGCGCTGGTATTTCTAAATACTTTTTGAATGGGTGTCTAAGGGAGAGGCAGAGTCTAGCGTACTTTTCCTTCTTGAGATCCTTCTTAAACTTTTTGCGAACTTCATCATCCAGATCCCCACCATAGTCCTCGAACAGCATCTTCATGGCGATTTGGGATGGGTTATAAAATGATACCACACACGCAACGTTCTCTCGGAAAGGTTTGGCGATTGATGTGAGCTGTTGGGTGAGAACCCACACGGATATCCCGATATGCCTGCCAGAGAAAGCCAAGTCTATGAATTTGTTTGAACGCTTCTTCAAGTCTTTGGAGACAGCGCAATCGTCTAATATGATTAGGGCATTCTGACCTGAGAAGAACGAGGAGCAAAGCGTTAACAACTCGTTGATTTCATCCTGATCACTCGCGTCTGGTGATAGTACAAAGAATCGTTTATCCCCCTTTGCAAAGTCTCTGTAAGTCTTGTTATGTGCATATGTTGGGCAAATCAAGACAATCGAATCGAATTCTTTCCTAAAGTGCCCTCGAAGCTGTTCCACAAGGTATTGGGTCTTTCCACAATTCGTGGGACCAGTGATGATGCAATTGAAGGGAATCTCATCTCTGAGTTCGTTCATCCTTACTCAATACACTAACTCCTTTAGATTAATGTTTCTTCTCAGGACAAGGTGAGAAGAAAACATCTGATAGCCTAATATACTATCTCTTTTAGATCAGAATTCATAGTGGCCATGACTGCATCAGCCACTACGAACATATAGCAGTTCAATGTGCAACTCTCAGACTTTCGACGCCTGATTTGGATTTTGACCCCATCCCGAGTTTCATTCAAGGCCAGTCCACTGCCATGAATATAATTGTCAGGATATGTCCTCAAATCGATCCAAAGCGCGAACTTATCTGTATAGAAGTCCACCTCTCCAATGGTATCTGTCAGCCCAAAACGCTTGACTATGGACCTCCACAAGTCTCTGGGTACCATACCGTTAGAGTAGAGACAATTTGGCTTCCCATCAATGTTTATTCTGATTGAGGTTATGTCTGGGTTCACGAACTGTTCAGAGTCCCTTGCACCAGGTGTATGATCGGCTGTGAATAGGCATAATACCCCTGTCATGGATCGTCTTGAGACATTTATAGTCTCATTAATGACTTCATCATTAGGCATGGAGACTGTAAAGGTCTTTTCCAGAATTATGTTCTCATACATGAACCCTTTACCAATCCTGTATTGGGCCAATGCCTTACTCGCCAAATAATCACTCATGATGGACGAATACTCCATATGAATGTTGGTGAGGGTGTAATTTGGGGGGTCCTCAGCATTTGAGTACACTACAACATCAGAAACAGGTGCAAGCGTGATTTCGAATCTTAGTGTGTTTTTCAGTGCTCTTGGGTAGAAAACTCCATGATCTCGGAGGATTGGATGGTCCAGGGGGATCGCATATTGAGTGTTATGAATCGCAGCCATCCTAACAGCCTTTGCATCTTAGGTATCCTTATCCCCGGCATTGGTTCTGAGTTTACGCATGTTATCGGATGAGATTCCCTCTATTATCCTATCCGTGCGCTCCTCCTTTGGCAAATACAAATCATGGTAAGTTTGAAACAGGTCGAATCTATGAGTATCCTGAATGGTCTCCCCACCAAAGACAACTCTGAGCCTTGAAACGAGGTTCCTACCCACATTATTGACCAAGGTATTTTCCTTATGTCCCGAAACGTTCAGATCAAATATGAGGTAAACGCTGCCGGGCACTATCACATCGTTATCCGCCAGTTTGGGGATATCGACATACAGGATCTGGCCTGGGTTCGCCACAGGTGGAGTCAATGAGACTACTCAATATTGGATGCTCTTTCAACCCCTTCGGATCTAGGGGAATACGTTCAGGATTTAGCGTTTCTGGTATAGCAGTCATTTTAAATACTTGTATTCTCGTTTATAAATGACTGATTCGGATGTTTTAAGTCAGTTGTACTACCCCACTGATGGATACTGGAAAGGATACTCAGCCATACCCAAATTGGCCAGCAAAGCTAAAGTCAGTGAAAAGGTTGCCAAAGAGTGGTTGGAGAAACAAGCCTTATGGCAAATATATCTCCCAGCCCCCAAGTATATACCCAGGCCGCATTGGAGTGTAGATAAGCCCAATCAGATTCATCAGGCAGACTTGTTGTTTCTCCCTCACGATACAGTAAGAGAAAAAACATACCGCTATGCGCTAGACGTGATTGATATTGCTTCCAGGTACAAGGATGCTGAAGCATTGACTTCGAAGGACAGTAGGGAACTCGCCAATGCCTTCGAGAGGATTTATGCCCGTAAGTTGAAATGGCCGCGGACATTAATGGTGGATCCAGGTACAGAATTCAAGGGTGATGTGGCAAGTTTAATGAATAAGCACCAAGTAACCATCCAGCGGAGTGAAGCTGGGAATCATCGAGCTCAGGATTTTGTTGAGAGAGCCAATAGGACTCTTGGTGAGAAATTATTCAGCCATCAATACGCTCAAGAGATGGTTAGTGGTAACCGATCCAGAGTTTGGGTGAAAAGATTGCCTGCCATCATGAAGGCCCTGAATAGCGAGCCAACCCGTATCACTGGTAAAGAGCCTGAGGAAGCTTTGAAAATGGAGTCAATTGACATCAAATCCACAAATTATTAACGTCCTGTGGGATTGGATGAGAAGAGGTTACCTCCAGACGTTGAAGTCAGATATCTGTATGCCCCTGGTGAAGATGAAGGTGGAGACAAACGAAGGGCTACTCATCCCATATGGAGCCTTGAGGTCTATGGTTTATCTCGAACTGTAGTTGAACCGGGTCACCAGTCTTGTGCTATTTGGATGGAGGTCCAAAACGTGGATTCGTTCGCGAGGAACTTCAGTTTGTGCCTCAGGACACTGAATTACCGCCAGAAAGCGTTCTGAAGTGACCATGTGCATAGGTGTGTACCCCATCCTCCATTATCACACGTTTGTCATCCTCGTGTGATAATGCAATCTTATCGATAGTTTCAGTATAGATGTCATGCTTGTGACTTCTAATGGTGTTCATCTTCCTTCTCTGGGATTGACCACTGAAAAGGCAAGTCTTATAATCCTCAAAACTTATACTGTTACTCACAACTGCCTTATTCACCCCCTTACACTTCTTCACTTCACTTTGCTTATCCGTTTTGAAGGCGTAGAGCTTGGCCCTTAGACCGACAAATTCCGTAATTTGCTCACCACCCGCTTCATCCTTGAACATGCCTCCAACTTTCTTGTTCACTCCCGTTTCAATGCCGGATGAGTGGTCCTTGGGATAGTTGCTAGTATCGAACTTGTCCCTCACATCTAGGCTTATGTCCTTGTAGAAGTCCTCGGTCTGTATCTCATATGCAAGAGAGTCTGTATCTGTGAACAACAACTTGGCTTTCTCTCCATACTTGGGCTTTATGTAGTTGTAATGAAAATCGTACATGGTAGTCTTACTCAAGTCCAGAATGGATAATCCTTAGTAAATGGGTTTATCGAAGAGCAGTTTGGTTTTCTTCATATGAAACGCAGCCAATTTCTGGCAAAAGATGTTCCTGTGGTGGAAGTTTGGCTTGACAATCAACTTGCGCGCTTGCTTCTCATTGGTGACCAACTGAATGTCCACTCTCTTCGTGATGTTCTCCATGGTCTTCCCGAATACTGAGTTGTTCATTAGTCTGAAGAAGTCCTTCTCAAAGTCATTCTCCGCTTTAGCCCTCAAACTGGTGTTCAAGTCAATGTAAGGCCTTAGCCACGCTGATTCTTCGAATGTGATCCGTCTGTGTACTTTGGTTAATTTTAATCCTAGAGACAGGTACTGTTTCAGTGCTTCATGGTGTAGTATGTACTTTGTTTTGTCCATCAGGTTCAGAATTAGCTTGTCTACCCCATTTGCGTCCAGCCTCTCTGGGGCTAAGGGATAATCATTGTGTAGATCGTGTAGCTGGTGTGGGTATTCCAAATCCACTTCCAATATGCATGGATGGTCCCTCCAGTTTAATAAGTCTTGGTCATCCATCCACTCAAAACCATGAGTTGGTAAGGCCTTGGTCATTGCGTGGCCATACAGTCCATTTGCATCCAAATATGTGATGTACTTTGTAGGCAAGTCTGAATCATACTCCTTCATGTATGGATTGTTGGCTTTCCCATGCCTAGTGGAAATCGTTGAGATCCCACCTCTGATGCCATTCTCAATCATAATAAGCATGTTTGGATCTCTCAATGGTTCCAATTCCACCTTAGTTATTTTCAATGTGGCATCCCATGCCAATCCAGGTGCAGTATAGTACCATGCAGGATCCAGCCCGTAATTGCTCATACAAACGCCTCTGAAGTTCTCGAAGACATCAGCTAATAGGAGTACGTCCGTTTTAAGGTATAGGTCATGATAGTCCCTAAAGGTTTCCATCCCAAAGGTTTCCCACACGGTTTCAGCATGTTGGTAATCCTCCTCCGATATACCAACATCATAAAGCCTCGAGTAGAACTCCTCATTGGACGGGAGACAAGTCACTTGTAACTTATCAAATCCATCGAACCAATCGTACGGGAACACCCCCTTTCTAGCCAATAGGCTTAGACACTTGTCTTTTACATCAGACCCGATCGTTTCATCCTCCTCTGGGGGCTGTTCTCCATCCCTGTAATAGGGTAAAATTCCATCCACAAAAGCCCTTATCTCTCTCCTTCTAATAACAGCACGGCGATTCAGGCGTTGATAGAACTCTTGTATAACCATTCTCATTGTTTTTACGTCAAAGTCAGTGGTATCCTCCAAGATACTTTGAAGTATCCTCTTCTCATAGTTAATCTTACGAGCTACGGCCATCTCTTCTCCATGTAGATCCGATAGATTTGTTAGGGAGGACTCTGGTAAATTACTCACTAAGCTCGCTAGCCCACTTGACATGAATCTAAAGCTGTCTATGAATCTAATGTGACGTTTAATCTGCACCTCCTTCCCATCCTCCTTCTTGAAAGTACCAACCACAATCTCCTTTGTGAATGAGATGTACTTCTCGTCGTTGAGGGGAATGCAATCTATTTTTCCCTCTGATACCCCCAGCTTCTTGATGAACAAGTGACTGTCATATCCAGACAAATTGTGAAATATTACCGGGAAGAACTTGGGGACCTTGAATTCCAGATTACATTTACTATAGGCTGCTCCTCTGTACCTGCCTGTAAGATGGCAGTGGTCGATCACCTTGTCATTCCCTAATTCACCCTCGCAAATGTGGCAATGAGTCGCATTATCATGCTTCCTATGATCACTCATCCTCATTATAAGACTCTTTTCAGACTTGAATTGCTCATAGATCTCCTTAATGTCCTCCTCTAAGCTTTCCTGGAACATTTGGGGGATATTATCCTCAAATGAATTAGCTGTACGCATCACGAGCTTGGGTTCAAATACCTCATCATCAAAACACTTAATAAGATAACAGAACCCTGATGGCTTGTGTTTCTGGTATTGGTTCGTGAAGCTCTCCCTATCGTCCGGTGAACAAGTGTCTATCTTCTCCGTGAAGCACTCGAAGTCCGCGTAGACCACAAATGGGACTTGCATCTTTCTATTGCTATTTTTGAAAGTGATGTACTTTGGGTTCCCGTCCTCGTCCATGGGCATCTGTACTTTCACTGCTTCGTTGTTCAGGCAATATTCCATATGCACTCCTAATGATTCCCCTGAACGGAATGAGTTTAGACAGTTATCACAATAAAAACGAGTGCCATGATGTTTGTTATAATTAATCAGTCTTGACATGCTCTTAACCCAGCAGTAGTGATTTGTCTCATCGTTTGATATGAAGAGCAGGTTTATCTTTGGTACCCCTGACTTATTACTACGCCTGATTAGGGTTGGCTCGTCATTCTCATAGCCAAGAATATTTATCCCATAGGGGTTCTGCCTTTCGAACTTATCAATCTGAGTTGTACCAAGTGCTGCCACTGGGAACTCTATTCCTGACCAGTTGAGCTTCTCAGAGTTCTCCCTCATCTCCTTATTCAGTCTTTCAGGATGATCCTCCCTGGGGAACACAGCAGATGTTATTGCCCATTTGAAGCACTCCTGGTCTTTCTCGTTCTTAACATTTATGATTGCTTTCTTGGCAGCCAATTTGGGTGGTAGTGGGATATATGAACTTCCAGAAAACGGTTGAAATGGGTTTATGTGGATACGAAAGTCTATCACATGGTCAAATACCCATCCAGAGCGCTCGTTCTCATATATATGAACCAATTCAATCAGTCTAGCTGCGATGCTATCGAACATAGTAAGTGTGTTTGTTGAATCTGTTACTGTCTCCATCAATGAATGAAAGTGCCCTTCACTCCGCTCAATAACACGATTTGTCTTATTGTCCCTCCTTATGAAGCCACATGAGAGGATGCACTTCAATTTGAGTGGCTTCCTCTGTTTGCGAATTAGTACATAGAACTGTGATCTAACCTTCTTCAGGAACGAAGTCGAGTCATAGCCACCTCTACCCTTTATTACATATGTCTTCAAAAACCCTCTCAGGGCCGTTTCGTGTTTCTCAGGGATAAAGTAATCAGGTGGCTCTTCAGCGATACTAGCTACCTTCCTCTGAAGATCTCTTAGTTTTTTGCTCACAGCCCTCTTAGTCGATTCTGGGATGTACGATAGGATCCAATCCGTAAACTTCTTAATTTCATTCCTAGCTAAATCGATGACTTTCCTAAGTGAGGCACGAGATGGTTTTGCTGTTGTAGGTCTAATTGGTCCAGGAATTGGAATATTAGCCTCAGATGCTTGTGTGGATCCAAGAACATTGATAAGTTCTGTTTTACGCATCTTGGCATAGCCTTGTGTACCAAGTTTCTTGGCTATGATTCTTAGTACCCTCACTGTTAAGTTCTCAGGCTGAACATCAGCTAACACATCGAGTAATTCGGCCTTTCTGAATCTACCATAACCCTGTACTCCAGCTTTTTTAGCGATTGCTCTCAGCTCTTTCACTGGTAAGTTATCCATAATACAATTGGTGTAACATTGGCTAAGCCTTAAATCAATCACTAACCCACTCACAAGCTTATTCCATTTTTACTTTTGTAACGCGATTCACGTTACAAATGTATATTGTACTATTACCAATCTATCCCCCATCGCTCTTTCAAATACTCCAACTCTTCTACATCAAGACACCATTCAAGTATCCTAGTTGGATGCCACGCTATAGGCATTAAGTCATCATACAAGTCTCTGTAAAAAGCCCGCTTGTGTATTAGTCTACCTGACTCATATAGTAGCTCATCAAAACATTGCTTAAATTTATGTTTATGCATTTTGATATATGGAGTGTACAAATTAAGTTCCATAACTTCAATCTCATATTCACCATAATCAGTGGGTCTAGATCTCTCCCTATTTAACCACTCCCGATTCTCAGGTGTAAATACAAGTTCTTCTTCATAATAATCCAAGTACATTTCACGGTTTAAATCAGCTCTATTATGGACCTCCATAAGAATCTCATCAGTCGGTAATCCATTCATAAAGTCCTCTACTTCACATCGAATGCGATATATAGGTGTACGATTTCGAAATGAAACCCATAAGCTAAGCGACTTAATAGACTCTTGATAGATTTAAACATATCGAATTAAATCTGGTTTGATTCTCTCAATGAATTCACGGTTTTCCAAATGGTCTCTATTAAAACTACCCAACTTAAATCTTTCTGGCTCCTCAACTGCGAAATCAATCTCAGTAATATAATACATAGCCGCCATTTTGAATTGCTCTCTTACTCTCAATATATGCCCAATCACTACCTCGGCCAAACCCAACTTTCAATTTTTAATACCAACCCGCCATCTTGTACAATTAATACCCACCCCACCCCACCACGGGTATGAATTTGCTCATTACAATGCTATCCACCCAAACCCTAATTTGCATAATGGCCAACTCAAAAATTCAATTTTGATTTTGTGGGCTCATTAAATATTCAAAGCGACTTTGAGGCAAAAAATCAACACTCAAAATCACTTTGTCCCAGAATGCCCCAATTCCTACTACTGGGGCGTTCAACCACTTTCGACTTTGACTTCCAAATTTGAAAGTAACAACTTGGGATGTAAATACGTTACGCATTTTAGCAGTAAACTTCTTGGTATTTGATACATAGATATCCAAGGAAGTTAGTAACTTTGTGACATCATTGGTGAAATCATCAAAATTAACTTTCTTCACTTCCTCAATTATCAGAGAGAACTCTTCATCGGATATCATCGGATATCGGATATCTTATTACCTTCTCATAATGCTTCAATTCGGTTTTTAGTTTATTCAGTTCTTCACAACATTGCCGCAGTCTGAAAGCCTCACCATCAGGAGGAGGCGCGGTTGGATTTAATTCAGGATAAATTTTAGTAAACGCATCCATATTTTTTTTTTCTTTTATTATGGTTATTTACAAACGGTTACAATAGTTTAAAACATGAAAAACAAAAGAACAAAACAGATTGAAGGCTAAGTGAAAAATCATATCAAAACTACTATACTACAGCAATAGACCGAAGAACTCACAGAAAAAGTAAAAAAAAGCCAGTATTTCCACAAATAAGAAACAACAGAGAAAAAAGAAAAGGAACAAGGACACTAAAAAAAAAAACACAAAAACTACTAAAACTTTTAAACCTACTCAGGTGGCCGCCAGTCCAGTTATAAGAATTGAAAAAATAAGAGTAAAATTAGAAAGAAATTTGAATGGTAAAAGGGGAACTGCTAAAAAAAAAAAATGAAAAGGATTGAAGTCATAGTTCATTGGAATAGACTCCATTTTGTATTGTATTTCTTAACAGTGTTTGTCTTATAAGCATAACATTTTTCCTGATACTTAAGCAAAGTTTGTGAAAATACTTGTAAGTTCGGGAGGGTATTCTTTATTCTCGATAAATAAATATGATATCTGCCAATGAGAAGTGCATGGTGTAGAAGTATATCCTCTGTACTATCAACTAGTCCCAAGCAGATTGGTAAGGACAAAGAAAAGTTCTGTGGCTTTATCTGGTGCTGTATCAACCAGTGTTGGATATTTTGCCAAAACGTTTGAACGAAATCACAGTCCCAGAAGAGATGAATCAAGCTTTCCTTTTTTTGTTCACAGAATGTACATATATCTGTTAAGGAGATACCTATTTTATAGAGATAATCATTTGTTGCAATTCTTCTGTGCAAAAACTTAAATTGGAAATTCCGAAGTTTGGTTTCTTTCGTGCAGTAGAAAGGCAAAATGTATGACTTATCCCATTCTATAAAGTTTTTGTAATTTTCGCAGTCAGCTATCCATTTGCTTTGGCTTTTATCAGGTGATGAAGTAATTCCTTTGACAATTAACTTATACGCCTCCTTGCAAAAGTTTGAGGACGATAGTAACTTTTGACTACGAGTAAGTTGGTCTTCAGATTTCATCGTAGTCTGGTGTTGAAAAGACTTTTTTAATTTTGTCAGAGCGGAAACTACACCATAGTGCCTTAAAAAAGTGGTATTAACTTTGTAGCGAGTTTTAAAATCTTTATACGTTAAAAATTCAGACTTTTGATCTAGCAAGTCTTTGACCTGATTAATGTAGTGAGTCTTGTTAATCTTTAATATAACTCCAAAGGAACAAATGTATATAACGGCATGAACAGTAGACGTACAATCTCTGACCTCGTGGTCAACAACGACACCTACGCTTAGAGGGGGGTTTAGATAATGTAACTGCACACGTGATCCATGCACTACATCTTCCTTCCTTTAAAAACAAGAACAGTACTCTGAAACATAAACAATACAAACTGAACTATTGAGTTTCGCAAATATCGTCCTATTAACTTTATGCTGAAGATATCAACGCAGTGTCTCAGAGTTCATTTGTATAAAACATAGTCTTTGTATTTAGGATTTGGCTTGGCTGATCTGTGTGATCTTCTAACACTCTCTTGCATCAGGTCACTCTTAGCAGGTTTACTGTGTGTTTCTGGTTCTGAAACAACTGGGTCAGTCACGGCTGCTTCATTGCTGACTTGGGGAGCCACTGATGACTTATCTGGCAGGGGTGATGGAAGCAATCGCTCTGAGTGTGTCATTGGCTCAATACAAGTTTGCACTGCTGAATCTGATCCATTAACTATGGGTGCTCTCACTTCCTTTGACTTGCGGATGTGATGACGATTCCTCCTGTATTCGCGGCCATCTACTCTTATAATGTAGGATCTGTCATTTTCCTTTCTAACTACAGTTCCTTGTGTCCAATGGGCAGACGACTGAGGCTTGATCTTTCCACGAATGCACTCTCCTACAACAAGAGGTGGTAGGGGGTTTGCCTTTTGGTCATAGTACCTTTTGTTCTGTTGCTTTTTCTTCACTAACTCTCTGATGATACTTGAGGCTGGTATAAGATGTGGCTCCAGGAGATCTGACTTGATAGGCGTGGCTGTTCTTGTTCGCCTTGAGTTCAGCTTTTCATTAGGTGATGCAAGATCATCTGGAGTATTTCTGTGCTCAAGTATGGCCATCCAGGGATCTTGACTCCCCTTAAGTATTCTCTTTGCTTTCTTGACGGCTGCTTCTGCGGTGCCATTTCCTTTAGGATGGTGAGGTGATGAGTGTAATGATGAAAGTTCCAGCTCTCTGAGAACTGCTTGAACTCTTTGCTTGCATATTGAGGTCCATTATCTGATATGACCACCTCGGGAATACCTTGTCTGGAAAATATCTTCTTCATCTGCAGGATCGTGGTCTCAGTCAAATGCTCTATATCCCAATACTTTGTAAGATTATCTGTGACAATCAGGTAGGTGTCTTTCTTTACAGTAAACAGGTCGCTGCTTACTATTTGCCACCTTCTCTTGGGAATTGGCTGACTCCGCATGGTTTCTCTAGGCTGCTCAGGTTTGGCTTCAAGGCAGACAGAACAATTGTCACACAGGTACTTGATATCATTATGCATGGACGGCCAGTACATAGTATCTCGTGCATGCCTAATGCAGCCCTCTGCTCCGATGTGAGCTGAGTGTATCTTCTGTAGCATCTGTGGACGCATTACTGTGGGAATGAGCACTCTGGTTGCTCTGTAAATTATTCCATCCTGGACAGCTAGTTCATCTCTATAGGGCCAATATTCACGAATACTGGGAGGTACTTGAGTCTTGTCTTCGGGCCAACCAATAGCAGTTATGTTTGCTAGTTCAATGAGATTTCCATCTTTTGATGTTGCTATCGCAACTTTCTGAAGTGTGGCATCTGTCAAGTTATGAAAGATATTTGGATCTGTGGCTTCAATCTCTTTCATTAGAAGCTCCTCGGTATTCAATGCAAAGACTTCATAGTCTTCTCTCTCCCTCTGTGCTTGACTGTTTGGGAGGGCAGATCTGGACAGATGATCACTGACGTACATCTGTGTTCCTTTCTTGTACACAACATTCAGATGGTATTTCTGAAGTCGCAGCATCATCCGCTGTAACCTCTTGGGTGCACTGTTAATGCTCTTGGCCAAAATGGTCTCCAGAGGTTTGTGATCTGTACGGGCTGTGATCATGTCTCGTCCATGAAGGTAATGGTCAAATCGGGTACAGCCAAACACTAGTGCTAGACACTGCTTTTCAATCTGAGAGTATCGTCTTTCTGTTTGCGTCATCGTCCGGCTTGCAAATGCCACTGGTCTACCGGCTAGAAACAACACGGCTCCGAGTCCGTAGTCACTAGCGTCTGTCTCCACTGTGACCTCTTCCTCTAAGTCATAGTACCGAAGCAGTGGTGGTTCCGAGATCATCTTCATTAGTTTGCTGAAGGCATCTTCGTGAACTTGAGACCACATGAACTGGGTCTCAGCTTTCGTAAGGTTCCTGAGAGGTTCTGATACATCAGACAATTGAGGCAAGAATTTACCGAGGCAATTTATCATGCCAAGTAGTCTTCGTACATCCGTTTTGTTGTGTGGTCGTGGCATCTGTGTAATTGCTTCAACTTTGGCCGGATCTGGAAGAATGCCTTCCGAAGTCAAAATATGTCCACAGTACTTCAATTTATTCTGTTTAAACACGAATTTCTCTTTATTCAGCTTGAAATTTCGGGCTCTGCACTTCTCCAACAAGGCAGTCAGATTTCTGTCATGGTCCACTATGGCTTCTTCATGCGTTTCTCCAACACCAGTTACCAGGATATCATCGGCAATGGCTGAGACTCCCTCCAGGTCTTCAATGATTTCATTCACATGCCTCTGAAACTCCTCTGGTGCGCTGCATATGCCAAAGGGCATTCTGAGCCATTTGTATCTCCCAAATGGGGTGTGAAATGTCGTGAGCTTGCTTGAGTCTTCATCTAGTTTGACCTGTAAGAACCCATCTTTTGCATCCAAGACTGAAAATACTTGAACTTTGCCTAGTCTTGATGTCACGTCATCAATGGTGGGGAGGCGAAGCTTTGGTATTTTCACATACTTGTTCAGTTCCCTGGGATCCAAGCAAACACGAATGTTGCCATTGCGCTTCTTCACGTACACAGCACTGTTTACCCAGTCTGTAGGCTCCTCAACTCTAGCTATGTGGCCTTTCTTCTCCATGTCTTTCAGTGCCTTCTTTACGTCATCTCTGAGAGCTATGGGTACTGTCCTTGGAGGATCTTGTTTCGGAATTGCTTCTTCTTTCAGCTCAATCTTGTAATTTCCAATGTACCCAAGTCCTGTGAACACATCTTTGTAGTCTGATAGTACAGCTTCTCTTGTCAAAGTTTTCACGTCAGAGAGTGTGTTTATCAGAAGTTCTCTCTTCACAGTCAGAAGTTCCAAGTCTTCACATGTTTTCCCTGACAACAAAGAACTAGGAGCATCATCGACAACTAGGAATTTTGCTCTGGTCTTCTTACCACCAATCTGAATATCCAGGTGAATCTGACCTCTAGGCAGCAGGCGTTCTCCATTGTATGTTTTCAGTACGGCAGAAGACTTCTCCAGATTTGGTCTGTTATCAACCTTCAGGAAGTCACTCATTTTAAGACAATTGACTTCTGATCCACTGTCCATCTGCATAGGAACTTGAGCCCACTTGCATTTCTCCTCAAATCTGAGCAGTGGTTCTACCATATACTTGGATCGTCCATCGTCACTTACTGTAAACATGTAGTACAACTCATCGTCTGATGATGAACCCGATTCCTTGACTTGATGAACGCTTTGGGTAGGCTTCCTGGGAGTAGGTTTGGCAGATGTCATTGATCTCCCTTGGTGTTCTTTATCTTGACTTCTATGAGGAGGTGCGGTGCACACTTTAGCAAAATGATTCTTCTTATGGCATTTGCTGCATTTCTTTCCATATGCTGGACACTGACGAGGCTTATGAACTGTTCCGCAATACTTGCAATTCTTCACTGCCTTCTGTTTAGAATCCGTCTTCTTTGGGTTGTTCTTCACAAGATTTACTTGTGCTTCCACTTCGCCATCAATCTTCTTCAGTTGATCATTTGTAGTTTCTGCTGCTCTAATGACATCTAAGGCTTTACTTAGAGTTAGTCCTTTTTCACGAAGCAGTCTTTTCCTGACCTCATGACTCTTGATTCCAATGACAAGTCTGTCACGAATGAGCTCATCACTTAGCATTCCATAAGCACAAGTGGATGCCAATTTTCGTAGTCTGTTCAGGTACTGGTCAATGGTATCATCACCTTGGTTGGCACTATTGAAAAGATAACGCTCAAAGATGATGTTTCTTTGTGGTTCAAAATGCTGCGTCAAAGCAGTTAACAGGCTATCTGGGTCTGTGCAATCAGCCACTGGAAGGTTCTTTGCTATTTGAATGGTTTCTCTGCCAACTACAATCTTTAAGGTTTCCAGAATGACTGGTTTCGGCTTCTTTTCAAGTTCAGTGGCTATCATATAGCTTTTCCAGGTTTCTTTAAAGAAGCTCCAGTTCTCTGCTAAATTACCTTTTAGGCTCATTGGAGCAGGAGGAGGTAACTGACTGCAAACCATCATGGGTATCTTTGGGACAGGAACATGAGGGGCTGTACCTGAGAACGGGCCCTCTTCATCACTCATGGTTACGCTTCAATTCCAGGGGTCCAGGTCCACTGGTGCGGTTAGTAGGCGTTGTACAAGCTTTCGAAGTTCACAAGGTACTTTGAAGGAAGGTACGAAAAAAAAAAATTCTACCTTCAAATACCACACAACTATCCAAACTGCCCGCTAACAGTGACTCGGCTAAACAACTCAGGTTTGTGGTCGATTTCTTGCTCGAATTTGCCACACAACACTGTCCGAACCCTCTTAATGTTACGGCAGTTCGACGAGATTTACGTTCAAATTCTTGTTTCAAACGCAACTGGACTGCTCAGTAATAACAACTGTCAGACTGACGAGATGTACCTTCAAGTTCTTGCTTGAAACACAACTCTACTGTTCATCAAGCGCCGTTTCGACGAAATGTACTTCAAGTTCTTGCCTGAAAGCACGTCACTCGATTCTCTTCAAAAACAAATCCGGTTCGACGAGGTTCGCGTTCAAGTTCTTGCTTGAGACGCCACTCCTGACACCATGTAGTGAGTCTTGTTAATCTTTAATATAACTCCAAAGGAACAAATGTATATAACGGCATGAACAGTAGACGTACAATCTCTGACCTCGTGGTCAACAACGACACCTACGCTTAGAGGGGGGTTTAGATAATGCAACTGCACACGTGATCCATGCACTACAATTAACTCCCGCACGAGACCAATCATAATAAGAGATTGGCTGGTTTTCAATTCTTATAAGAGAGTTGTACCAAACTGGCACATTACCGAAATGTGATGGGTTTTCTTCATAGATTAAATTAAACCAGAATTCGATTACTTCGTTAGTAAAAGAGTCCTGAATGTTTAAACCAGCTACATCAGCTTGCTTCAAATTACCAGTCAGAAGTAATTTACCGTCATGTTGTTTAATGAAATATTCAAAAAATAATTTCCATTTTGCTTGATTGTTATCATCAAGATACTTCTTTACCCATTTGGTTTTCAGAGCTTGATTGAAGGATTGAATGTCTAACATTTTTAATCCACCATCTTTATATTCGTTTAACATCACACTTCTTTTAATTTTATCCCCTCTCCCATCCCACAGAAAACTGTACAGAAGTTGATGTATTTCTTTCAGATGAGACTGCGAAGATGGCAAAGATGACATGATATAAACAAGCTGAGATGCAGCTAAGCTTTTAATAACCGTAACTTTCCCGAGCAGAGTTAATCTTTTGAGCTGCCAGCAACCTAAGATTTTAGAGATTTTCTTCTTCTTTTCATGGTAATTTAGCATGACAGCTTCTTCCTTGCTAATCGAAAACCATACTCCAAGAGCTTTGACCTTCAAGCAATGGTGATGGACGCGTAAGAATCCGCTCCGGTAAGGTTTGGCCTCTTTTTCCATCGGAAATGCCTGATAAAGCCAACAAACGAGCAAGAGAAGGTAGTTCTAGCTCTACAAAGTCAGATGAGGCACACTCCGACATTACGTTAAAATCTATAATGGAGAAATTGGAGTGCATTCAAGAGTCATTAGATTCGAACTTTGCCGAAGCCATGAGTGAAATCAATAATTTACGAGCAGATGTAAATGCCCGGCTTTCGATCTTAGAGAGCACCACAGACGATTTAAGAACATCCTTGGATGCTGCCTGGGTAGAAATAGAAACCTTAAAACAACAGGATGAGCAAAATAGGCTTCAGTTAGCTGAATTTTTGAAGGAGAATGCACAACTCCAAGCTGAAATGTCTGCTACCAAAGCGAGAGTGATAAAGCTAGATAATTATACTAGAAGAGAAAACATACGGCTTCTCAATGTCCCCGAAAACCAAGACGAAAACTGCAAGGAAATCTTAGGCGGGTTTATGGCCGCGTTCAAAATGGAAGGTGCGAACAAAGTTGAATTCCATGCAGTTCACCGTATTGGAAAACAAAGAGATGATGGAAAGCCTCGCCCAATTATTGCACGGTTTGTGAACCGCGAAACCAGAAATGACCTTTGGCATCGACGAAAGGGTCTTGCTAACTCTCCAAATCACCAACATGTCATCCTGGTACCCGACTATGCTTACGAGACTGCGAAGGAGCAAAAGAAACTGTCAATTGCTTTTCGAAACGCCAGAAGGATGAACCTTTCCCCAGCATATATCAAGAATGGACGGATCTTTGTTCAGGGAAATTCATTTTCAGCGGACAATATTCCGGAGTGCTTTCAGAGCGATAAAGCTGTTTCAATGGACACATAAATATCCTTTACACTTATAGTAACTTCAGTGCTACCCATGAGTGTTACAATTTAAGTTATTTACGCTTTTTAACTATAGCCAACCTATTGCCGATGACAACCTATTGCTGATAGATATATCTTATGTGCCCTAAGTATGTTATTTTAACTGTCCTGTATCTTTGTTTATATTCTGTGTTGCTAAATTATTTTGATATTTTGTTTTGTGATGTTTCTCTTTGTGCTCTCTGTCTTTGTTTTCTTTGTTGTCTTTTTTTGTTTGATATTACGAGGTCGCCACTCCAGGTCCATCTCCAGCTTTTTGAATCATGTCTTTCAATTCGTCAAATTTTTCCAAAGTAGATAATCTAGTGATATGTTCCTTTAATGTCAGGGGACTATCGAGCGAGGCTAAGAGAAGAGAAACTTTTAATTGGTTAAGGTATAAAAAATACTCTGTTTATTTTTTGCAAGAAGTGCAAAGTTCAAAAGAATCGGAAAATCTATGGTTAGCTGAATGGGGGTATAGAGGTCTGTTCAGCAGCCTCTCAAGTTCCAGAGCTGGTGTTTCCATCTTGTTTAGTAACAATTTTTCTTTTGAGATACTAAAGTACTTTTCAGACCCTGACGGAAGATTCATTACAGTTGATATCAAAACAGAAGACAAAACTATAACCCTACAAAATATTTATGCGCCAAATAATGATGATCCGAACTTCTTTCAAAGTGCCTTTAATAACCTTTCCACTTTTGAATGTGAACATTTGGTCTTAGGAGGAGACTTTAATCTAGTACAAAATATTAAAAAAGATAAGAAAGGAGGAAATTTTACTACTCATTTTAAATCATTAGAAGTAATTGAAATGTTCAAAGAAAATATGAATTTGATGGACATTTGAAGTGATCTTCATCCGGACTCTCAGCGTTTCACGTGGAGAAGAAATAAACCAGAAATTCACTGTAGATTAGTTTTTTTTTTGATTAGTTCAAGCTTATCTACCGATGCACTTGAGACGGATATTCTACCGGGCTTTAAAACTGATCACTCTCTTATTACGTTGTCTCTTGGCACTAAAACAGACCCCAGAGGACCAGGTTTCTGGAAGTTGAACTGCCACTTTCTAAAGGATCTTGAATATATTAATCTTATCAAAGAAACCATAAATGTAGTGTCAAATGATTACAAAGAAGACGAGTCAGTAGACGCGGTGCTATTATGGGATGTGATGAAAATGCAAATAAGAGCAGCTTCGATTAAATATGCAAAACAACAAAAGGCAAAGCAAAACTGTACTGTGAAGGCTCTAGCGACTGAGATTTTAATGCTTGAATGTAAACTTGAAAATGACCTTTCCGAAGTTGAGAAGCGTGAAATCCGCATGAAACTAGAGATTAAGAGACAAAGCTTAGAACAATGGATCAAATACAAAACCCAGGGTTCGATTATCAGGTCCAGAATGCGTTGGTACAATGAAGGTGAGAAAAATACAAAGTATTTTTTTGAGTTGGAGAAAAGGCATTTTAATAGTAAAACAATAAGAAATCTGAAAATCGATGACAACATCATTTTAAACACAGATGAAGAAATCTTAAATGAAGCGAAACGCTTTTATCAAGCACTGTACGCGTCAAAAAATAGCTCTTTTCAAAACGTTTCTGGCGAAGACCTTTTTTTTCCAAAAAGAGAACCATTGTACAATAAGTGATGATGAAAGAAAACTTTGTGAAGGTCTGCTAACAGCTGCTGAATGTCTGGAAAGCTTAAAAACTATGGAATCAAACAAAACACCTGGAACGGACGGAATTCCAGTTGAATTTTAAAAAGTCTTTTGGAATGACATTAAGCCCTTTTTTCTCTCTGCTATTAATGCTTCCCATGCTAAAGGCCTTCTCTCCATATCACAAAGGAGAGGATTATTAACTTTGATTCCAAAGAAAGATAAATCTCTATGTTACATAAAAAACTGGAGACCCATCTCGCTTTTTTAAAAAATTGTGATTATAAAATCGCAGCAAAATCAATCGCTAACAGAATCAAAAGAACTTTGCCTTCGGTGATTGACAGTGATCAAACAGGCTTCCAAAAAAACAGGTTTATTGGCGAAAATATAACGCTGTTAAATAGCATTTTAAGCTATACAGATATCGAAAAAATTCCAGGACTTCTCCTTTTCATTGATTTTGAAAAAGCTTTTGACACTCTTGAATGGTCGATTATTGAAAAGACTTTAAAATATTATAACTTTGGAGATTCTGTCCCCTTACCTGTTTATTTTATGTGCTGAAATCCTGGGGGCAGCAGTAAGACGAGATAAATTAATTCGTGGTATTCAAATTTTGGGCAATGAATGCAAAATAAGCCAGTATGCTGATGACACCACGCTCATATTGGACGGTACAAAGTCCTCAATAGAAAGATCCTTCTGGCTACTTAATATCTTTGCTAAATTCTCAGGCCTAAAAGTCAACTACGAGAAGACTGAGGCACTCTGGATTGGATCTTTCAAAAACCGAACAGATAAACTAGAAATAAATCAAAACATCAACTGGAGTTCTCGGACGCATCCATATTTAGTTACAAGTTTTTCGTTCTTTTAAAATATTATCTGAACATTAAGCTAACAGTGATGGAAGACCCTTTCAAATCCAATTTTTTCCCATCACTATCCAAGATGCTTAGAGTAAAATAATTCATAGGGGCTTTCAATTTCTGAGTCGGTAAAGCTGCATAATTCTGTGATGGTATGTTGGCAAGTATATATGAAGGAGAAATTTTTACCGAGTCAACAAATACACCAGTATTCATATAGGATGATCGATTATCCACCAAACTGCAGGTCAGTTTCAGAGGCTCTTTCATCTGGACATTTATAGGGTATAATTTACCAGGTAATATAACTTCAGGCACCCCAAGCCCAAACTGTAGCCCTCTCGAAAGTTTAATGTTATAGCTCTTGTTGGAATACAGATAATCAACAGAATCAGTCTCAATGATTGAGAGCTTGGCATTATCCGTATCATTGAGAAAGATCGCATGAATACTGCGCAATGAATAGGTACCAGGTTCGATTATTGTAAATGGACGATTATCTTCCTTGAGTAAACCCTGGCGATCTTTGAAATTCACCAATCTTTTGGGTATCTTACAATCCAGAAGTTGTATCTCCCGAATCTTATCCAATGGTGGGTCTAAATACACCCTAGTTTCAGACTCATACATCGTGACACTCAACATTTTTTTATGATTAACGATTCTTCTTCTTTAAATTCTCCACGAAATACACGACAACAGCAACGATCAATAACCATGCATTTTTTCCAAGAAAAGAAATGACTTCTCCAGCGGTTTTGAATAGAAAGCTGACAATCGCACCCACCATACCAAGTAATATTTCACCAAGTTTCTTACCAATGTTCTTAAGTCCATCCCCCACACCTTTACCCAATTCCGACAGACCTTTGGAAAGATTAGAAACGATAACGCCAATGACTACACTAATAGCACTTACAACGGCAAATACTGTAAACCCATATTTCTTGGAGATGGCTTTTACCCTATCTCGCAATGACATTCGTTCTTGTATTTGCTCATTCTCTTCCTCCATATTCCCTATTTCTCTCTCCTCTTCATCTATCTTTCCTTGAAGCTCCTCTATTTGATTTAATTCTTCTGGGGTTTTTAGCGGTTTATCTCGATGGAATCTTAGCTTTTCTTTGAATTTACCAACCAAACGTTTTCTCTTGGTTATATCACTATCATTGGCTTCCACAATTTCTTCTGCGCTTGGATCGAGATTATCTGTTATGGTTTTAGGCAATTTATCATTCACTTCACCGTTACTTTTGAAGAAGAAATGTCTTTTGGGATTACCACCTCTAATTAATTGTAGAAATACTCTACCATATTTATCTGTACTGGCTGTAAATTTAGAAGTATCAGCGTTAGGGAATTTGCGTCTAATCTCATCCCAAGCGTAATCTCGGTCACCTTCCCTTCGTATCAAGGGTCTGGTTTCATCATTATCGTCAATGAATGATGTTTCTTCCTCAGGTTTACCACGAGTGGTAGATGTTGTTGTGGTTATTGGGCTAAGATAAATCGTATCATCACCCACATCACCACCACTGGCACCTGCTTCATTTATTTGGTCGGATCAAGCTCAGGATTAACTTCCATGTTATATTCCTTATTTGATATCCAATAAGGAAATTTCTAAGTTGGTTTTATCATAACCATTTACTTGCGATATATCCCAAGGCTAACATCCCAAACATAAACATAAACCATCTCACCCATTTTCTGATCATCATTCGGTCGGTAATAATCAGAGAATTTGGGAGGATTAGTTTGACTGTACAACTTCAATGCTTCATCTGTCTTTGAAATATTTTCGGAGGCTTGATGTTCATCATATTTTCTTTTATTCATAAGGTCAATGAAAGCCAATCTCTTTTCTTGATAGTCAGCATAATCTTTCTGATATTTTTCTAACGCTTTGTAGTGCCTTTCCCTTTCAAGTTGGAGATCGGTGGATGATGAACCACTGATAGCCTTTGCTATATAATTTCCACCAATGAAGGCCGTTGCATTTAGTACTGCCCCTCCGAGCATTATCGCTATACTTGCCATCTTTTTTTTACAAGCTACTGGGTAATATCTTCTGATCCTCTAAGTAATTTTTAAGATACATGCTTGACGCTAAAACAGCGACCCATTTTCCATAATTCATGATACTAGACGATGGGTCTCCAATGAATGATTCTCTAAGAGCCTTTTTCCCCACATAACCCACAGCGGCGGAGAGCCCTATTAGAACTGCAGAATCAGTAACCGTCTTCACAAGCTTGTTCTCAGACATTTTATGGATTACATCCAATCATCTTTTAAACTATTTTTTGAGGCAGTTTCCATGGTCTCATCGATGTTTTTGATAGGAGGAGGAGCTGGTACATGTAAGTCAGCTATGTTACTTTTATACGTCATGAATAAATTATATGCAGCAATTCCGATTCCAGCAAGGGATAAGACAGTTTGGAAAGATAACTCTGGTATCCAAGCATTAATGTCTATCGACTTACCCTCCTCCTCATCCTCCTCTTGCTGCTGCTTTTTCAATGCCTCCTTCGCTTTTTTATGATACGCAGCTAGTTTTTTACCAGCTTCCACTTTCTTAGGATCCTTCACTTTATTTTTGACAGTGGGTTCCTTTGTGATTTGCTCAACAACTTCTTCAGACATGTTTATACCATTGTTTACAGTTAACTTTAAGTCTCCTAATAGGTTTACCATTAGGAGTAAAATGAACTCTTAATTAGCTTACAGTGTCAAATTCAATTGGTGTCATATTAGGACTCAACATACGATAATTACAGAAGTTGTTGTTGTCCTTTGGAGAGAAGTTCATCTCAGAAACACGAAGACGAACTGAAGCTCCATACATTGCCTTTTGACCATGTGAACCCCAGAAAATACCATCCCAATGAATAACAGGATGACCATTACCATTTACATAATTATTAGGTCGCCACATGTATTCAAAGGGGGAGACTTTTCTATCACCCGGACCATAAATATCAGTTTTACATCTTATACCTTTACCCTTACCTATAGTCATAAACTTTAGGTATGCGCGCTGTGGTTTACTTTTGTCTATCGATTTTTCGCCTGTAATCGTATTCGTAACAAAAGGCCAATCATATATGGGCTTTACTGCATAAGACCAGTAGTCCTCATTCTTAGCGGTCATATATGCATTATAAGTGGGGGCTGGGACCAGGCGCTTCGACTTAGATTTTACACCACAAAATCGCTTGAGGGCACTTACTGTGATATTCCACATGTTATCGAGGGAGTCACGAGTCTGTATTTCATCAAGTGTAGGGCTATTCATCGTCTCAAAAGAGGTAATGGGATAATAAATTTGGAATCCTTCTACGGTTTCAATGGGCCATATACCAGATATGCCTGAAAAGTTTTGTTCAGCCATTTCAATAAATATAGGAAGTTTTTACCGTTTGGACCCTCTACGTAAACGTCTGAAGTTATCCATTTAATTGTGGAGTCTCCTTTATTAAAAGAATTTTTCTTAGGTTCAGATACAACAACAGTGCTCCAGTCAAAGTCAGAATCAAGTGAAACAAAGATGGCATTTTGTTCAACAATTTCTTCAGTCATGCTCAACAAATTTCTTTTGGTGTATAATAGCATTATGAATAATCTTTAAGTCTCGTAATAGGTGTACTATTAGGAGTTCCAAGAGTGTTTATATGTATATTAAGTTATCAACTCCATAGTTGCTCTGCTTCCTTTTTTTGTTCGTGTTCAAAACACCAATCCCGTACACGATCAGGATGCCACGCTATTGGCATTAACTCATCATATAAATCTATGTAAAACGTGCTTTTATGTATGTGTTTGTCTTTATTCACCATTTTGATATTAATGTATTCTACCCCTGTAGATTCCACATCTTTTATACACGCTTCAAAGATCGTGTCAACCCACGGATCCGAATATAAATATTCAAATTCATCATGTGTATGTTCCCCTTGTAAACCAAATAAAAATTTGTCCTTAAAACAGTATTTCAACCTTTCTCTTAGCATTTTCTTAGCATGTGTACATAACTTCTCTGCAAAGTGCATATGAGTTTTAATTTTAATTCATAACATTCCTCAATCAATTCAAATGGAAGGTCTACAAATTTAAGTTCAAACAATACATCAGTAGGGTTAAATCGTTGAATACAATCTATAACTTCTGGTTTTATTCTTTCGAAAAACTTATCAAGGTCAAAATCATTTTCACCATATATCATAAGTATTTTTTCAGGGTTAATTTGGTTATTTTCAACACATTCTTTCGCCATCTTTATCTACCAACTTTATCTGGTACTCAACTCAACATATCATTTTTTTCTTTTTTCCATAAATCAATACAAGTCTCCTAATAGGTGTCTTATTAGGAGTTTCAAGTAGTCTTATGTTTACTGTTCAGGCTGTGTTGGAGGACTGTTGACTACCTGTTCAGGTTCACTTAATTTGAAGTGTTTTGCAATATGAATAAGTGCGGAGAGTATTGCTGTCAGTCTTCCACCTCTTAGTACAAGTAACCCAGATAGCTCTGAGATCTCTTTCAGTATCAACTGATCATTCTTCCAATCATTTACAAGACCATTCTGATCATCTATATTTACAAACTTGCTTACTACCTGAGCTATTAATCGAAAAGACGAATCCACCAAACCGTCGGCAATCTTCCTACCAGACACGAATTGGTATCTCTTGTAAGACTTTTCAACATCTTTTTCTGATAGTTTATATGTATCCTTGAGGTCCATCTCCGTACCTATATATTCTTTTGTTGATCCTAGACACGCTAAAACTGATAGGGATTCCCTCTTAATTTCAACGTCGTTGTGACGTTATGTACTTGACCTGGGAACGAGGTTGCGACCTCGTGGGATTTTTGCAGTAAATTTTGAGTCGACATTTTCGGAGTGTTTTGTGATCGGTTTTTTTGGGATTGACTTGTTGTTTTTTTCCTGCCCGGCAACATTTTGGCGACCCTGCCAGGACTCACTGCTCGGGTTTGTCTGAACCCGAACGAAGCAGTGTTAAGTCGATTTTACGGAGTATTTTGTGTTCTACTGCGAGTGCGAAAATGATGGCCACGTGTGTGCGACCCACGAGTGTTCCACTGCGATTTCTTCTGAGGTTCTACTACCGGTGACTCGGTGGGACTGTTTGTTTTAGTTCGTTTTTATCTGTTGTATTAAGGCCAGCTCTAGCCGAGCGAATTTCGTGGGTTTACATTGCCATTTGGTAGTTTTTTAAACATGGCCGACATTCCTGAAATAGAGGAACTTCAACTCCAGTTAGAGGCTGCCATTTGCGCTCTGGATCTTGACTCGCTTACGGCTGTGGCTATTCAACTGGACGTGGCAGTGAAGGGCCTTCGAAAACTTCAGCTGTCCAAAAACGTACGATGGGAAGTGGAGGCAAAGGTAGAGGCATGTGAAGAATTGTCGGCGAAAAAACAAGTGCTCCAGGAGTTAACGATACTCGTTGCTGGAGACCCGCCGCCGTTCGAGGGCGAAGAGGCCAAGCCAGTGGGGAAACCAGTTGTCAAGACAGAAGTAAAACCAGCCGCAGGGGAAACGGGAGCGAAGGCAGTCGGCATTGACATCCGTAAGGTCTTGAAAAGAGAATTAAAGATTCATGGTCAGATCAATGGAGATTTCAAAGATGGCCTGTCGTTTGTCAGCCTTGTGAGACAAATCGAGACTGCTGTTAAAGCTGGGTATACGGAGAGTGAGGTGACGGAATCTGTAATTAGAGCGGTGAGTCCAAGTTTAAAGCTTAGATCATATTTGGAAATGGTAACAGATTTATCCCTTGCTCGCCTGAGACAAATTTTGAGGGCCCACTACAAACAAAAGTCTGGGACAGAGCTCTATCAGGAACTCTCTGGGTTGTGTCAAGCATCCAAGGAATCAGCCTAAGACTTTTTGATTAGAGCAATGAACTTGAGGCAGCAAATAATATTTGCATCTCATTCTACTGATAGTACTGTGAAGTATGATCCAGCTCTAGTCCAATCGTTGTTTATTCACGTCGTGGAGACAGGGCTCCAACAAGAGTCAATTAGGGCAAAGTTAAGACCACTCCTTGAAAAGCAGGGGGTTTCTGATGAGGAGTTGATGGAACGAATGAATGTGGCCGTGTCAGCAGAGTCTGAGAGATCCAACAAGATAGCTGGTAAGCGGGTACAAGTAAACCAAGTGGAAGCAGATACTGGCCCACTCAATGCCAGCAGCACTGAGAAGAAGTCAGCACCTAAAGAGGCCAAACCAAATAAGCTAATGGCAGCATTGGAAGCTGTGCAAGCACATGTAGCTTCTTTGCGTGATGCATTTAACAAATTCCATCGTCCGGGTCCCTGCAAGGGACGAAGGTAAGGGGGAGAAGAGAGGTTTTCGTAGGAGGTCATGTAATGTTTGTCAAGATATGGGTCAACAGCAGTGCAACCATTGTTACAAGTGTGGGTCTGAGGAACACTTTGCACGAGGCTGTAAGAAGAACTTGAATCAGGAAGACACCCAGGGGCTGCAGTTGCGGGACAGGGTGTAGCCCACAAGCGTGAAGTGTCCCATTTTTGTCAAGGTTGTGGGAAGGGGGAGCCACAGTGTAGCACCCCATTTCAGCAGTGTAGCAGATGCAAAGTTGTCCGATACTGTTCCAAAGTGTGTCAACGTACACACTGGGGAGAACACAAAGACTTGTGCCAAGCAATTCTTCATTTGGCTGAAAGGACCAAAGGTACAAGGGGTGAAGAGGGGATATACCCTAGTCATTTGTCACCCAGAGAACATGCAACCATAGTGCAATTAGTTGGGCGGAAATGTACTGTGCATTGTGAGTTGAATGGACAGGCAGCTGAAGCATTATGGGACACTGGTGCCAGGTCTCTATCATCTCGTGGGACTGGGTGCAGAGCAATCTCCCTGAGTGTGAAGTGAAGCCTGTGCAGGTGCTTTTGGGTGTTTCAGGACTTGATCTTAAGGCAGCTAACGGAACTGATCTCCCTTAAATGGGGTGGATTGACATTGACTTCAAGTTGACAGGGAGGGATCATGATTATGGTATTAAAGTCCCCTTCTTAGTGTCCAAAGGTCATCTAGAGGCTCCAATAGTAGGCTACAATGTGATTGAAGAAATTACCCGGAATTCTGAACAAAGCACAACTGGTGGACAGCAGCCATTTGTGGATGTAATGTCTGCAAGCCTAGTTGATGTTAGGCCAAAGAAAGTTGAAGCCCTTGTTGACTTTATCAACACCGAGAGATCCGAGGATTTATCGCCTGTCAAGACCAGTAAGAGAGACATATTTATCCCAGGGGGTCGGATGGTCCATATTGCTTGTCATGTGAACGTTGGTCCCATAGAAAGCAGGGTACCCGTACTCTTTGAGCCAAATCCTGAGCATCCTTGGTCAGATGGTGTTCATGTTCCAGAAACTCTTGTGACTGTATCAAGGGGCGGACGTATTAACATTCAAGTGGAGAACACTACATCGCGTGGTGTAACTTTGAGGAAAAGAACATTGCTAGGGCAACTACACCTTGTACGTTCTGCAACCCCAGTGGAGGTGACAAAAAGGGATACATGTGAAGGGTATGGGGAAACGCATGGGACTCCTGATCCAGATTCGGTGCAAGTGGCAAGCGCAAAGGCTAGTGAGACACCTGTTGACCAACAGAATCACCCAGAGGAATTAGGTTTTGTGCCTGAAGTTAATCTAGATGGACTATCAGAGGAACAAAGGGATATAGTTCAAAAGATGCTTGCAGAAGAGGCAGAGTCATTTGCAAGGGGTGATGAAATTCGGGACGCAGAGGACTTAGTGATGGATATCAATTTAGCTGACCCGACACCAGTGCAGAGGACTTATACAGCAGTGCCGCGACCATTATACCCAGAGGTAAAGCATTATGTGGAAGATCTCCTGAACAGAGGATGGATTACTAGGTCACGCTCGGCCTACTCCTCGCCCGTTGTGTGCATCCGGAAAAAGGATGGCTCACTTCGGCTATGCATTGACTATCGATTACTGAACCAGAAGACCGCTGCTGATCGTCACTCAAATCCCAGGGTCCAAGCCACTCTGGACAGTCTTGGTGGCAACAGATGGTTTTCACTCTTAGACCAAGGGAAGGCATACCATCAGAGCTATATTCGCCCAGAGAGCAGGCACAAGACAGCCTTCATAACGCCCTGGGGACTCTTTGAGTGGGTACGGATCCCATTTGGTTTAATGAATGCTCCCACAGAGTTTCAGCGATTTATGGAGGGTTGTTTAGAAGAATTAAGAGATGACGTTTGTATCCCCTACTTGGACGACGTCATTGTATTCAGCCGATCGTTCGAGGACCATGTTAGTCACGTTCGGAAAGTGCTGCAGAAGCTTCGGGCCAAAGGGATAAAGCTGAAAGCAAAGATATGTGAACTTTTCCGCAACGAGGTTAAATACCTTGGACATATTGTCTCCGCCGATGGATACAGACTTGACCCAGCAAAGACTACAGCAGTTACAGCCCTGAAGGATTCCAAACCTGGAACAGTGAGGGAAGTAAGAAAACTACTGGGACTAGTCGGATACTATCGAAGATTTATTCAGGATTTCTCCAGGATAGCAAAACCCCTAACGGATCTGCTGCAAGCATGCTCCCATGAGAAACCTAAGTCTAGGAAGTCAATGCCAAATAAGAATTGTGGAACTGTACCCTCAAGCAAAGCAGTTTTGTGGGAGAGACAACACCAGGAGGCTCTAGAGGAACTGTTGGAGCAGTTGACTAGTCCCCCAATTCTTGGATTCCCTGACTACAATCAACCATTTGTTCTACACACAGACGCGTCGCAGAGCGGGCTGGGTGCTGTGTTTTACCAAAAGCAAGATGGGAAGTTACGTGTCATCGGGTATGGCTCTAGAACACTCCTCCTTCATTCTGGGAAGTTAGAGTTTTTAGCTTTGAAATGGGCTATCTGTGAGCAGTTCAGGGACTATCTGTACTATGCACCATCATTCACAGTTTACACGGACAACAACCCCCTGACGTATGTTTTATCGACAGCGAAACTTAATTCAACCGGACATCGTTGGGTGTCAGAGCTGGCAGATTACAATTTTGAGATAAAATACAGACCTGGTAAAGCAAACAAAGATGCCGACACCTTATCAAGAATCCCTTTGGACATCAACCAGTACATTCCTACTTGCACAAAAGAGACTTCACAGGATGTGATCAGTGCAACTTTGTCTGGTGTAAAGGCACTTCAGGAGGGTGATACAGTTTGGATAACAGCAGTCAGTGATAGTACAGATGCGTTGAACCTTGACTCTAATCTTCTTGATTACAGGAATTATCATCAAATCGAGCCTCAAGTCATTCTGACAGCTCAGAAACAAGATCCAAGTATTGGCAGAGTCCTTGCATACAAACTCAATGGACTCAAACCAGCAATCCATGGAATCTCTAGATGGCTACCCCATACAAGAAAGTTGTTACGTGAATGGCCGAAGCTGGAAATTGGAAGCGATGGGCTCTTGAGAAGAAAGTGTGGACAGAATCTACAGCTGGTGTTGCCAAAGCAATTTCACCGCTTGGTCTACAAGGAGCTACATCAAGAGATGGGTCATTTGGGAGCAGAGAGAGTACTACAGCTAGCCCGCGAAAGATTCTACTGGCCCCACATGCAGCGCGACATTACCCACTTTGTGACCAAGATGTGCAGTTGTCTAAAACAAAGACGTCCAAATGTATCGACACGTGCCCCTCTCCAGCCTATTGTCACCAATGCACCCTTTGAGCTAATTTCTATTGATTACATGCACCTGGAAAGAAGCTCTGGTGGGTACGAATACATTCTTGTCATTGTTGATCACTTCACACGATTTGCTCAGGCGTATCCCACTAGGAATAAGTCAGCCCGGACAGCAGCCGACAAGCTCTACAACGATTTCATACTTCGCTTCGGATTGCAAGCCCGTATTCTGCATGATCAGGGAAGAGAATTTGAAAAAAAATTGTTTCACCAGTTGCAGCAGTCGTGTGGAATGATACGTTCGAGGACTACGCCCTACCACCCACAGTGTAATGGTAAAGCAGAGAGATTCAACCAGACATTGCTGTCAATGTTACGAACACTACCTGAAGAGAAGAAATCTAAGTGGTCGGAGTATGTGCCCAAGGTTGTACACGCCTACAATTGTACCAAAAGTGAATCCACTGGGTTTTCACCGTTTTACCTACTGTTTGGAAGGTCACCACGCCTGCCAGTGGATCTGATATTTGGACCTTCTTTAGGGGAAGCTAACGTGACCCACACGGAATATGCAGACAAGTGGAAAGTTGCTATGAAGGAAGCATATTCGTTGGCTCTAAAGAACACTTCCAAGTCTGCAACGGATGGCAAACGACAGTAAGACCGTAAAGTGAGAATTTTAAATCTGCAACCCGGGGACAGAGTATTGGTCCGAAATTTGTCAGAGCGTGGTGGGCCAGGGAAGCTCCGGTCGTATTGGGAACAGAAAATACATGTCGTAAGAGAACAGAAAGGGGACTTACCTATTTACCAGGTGAGCCCGGAAGGAGAGCCAGACAAGTCAAGAGTACTACACAGAAATCTCTTGCTACCGTGCGACTTCCTCCATGCAGATACCCAGGAGTTCGTGCAGCAGCCAGTCCAAGGGTGGAGCAGCACATCTGCTCGTACTAGGCAGCACAAAGAGAGAGGTCACCAACCTCACCATATAGATAATGAGACGGACAGTGAAGGTGAGGAGGAGGTCCTACCTGACCTGGTACCCAGAGATTTGGACGCACTGCCACTTGTAACATCTATGACAGGACCTGAGGAAGTTAGCGAAGAACACTCAGAATGCGCTGAGGATGAAACCATACCTGAGGGAATGGGGGAAGGACCAGACCATGATGAGACTTCAGCAAGCACCCCTGAACCACAACAAGAGCTTGAACCAGATCACGGATTCCAACCAGAGCAAGATCCTGGACCAGAACAACAGCCAGACTCAGAACAAGTTTCAGAACCAAATCGGCCCCAGCGTGTTCGTCAGCCACCAAGGATGTTCACGTACGATATACTGGGACAGCCAACCATATGTAGTGTTCAAACTGGTCCCGATCTTGTACCGGGATGGTGCTATCCAGCTCTCCAACCACCATGGATGTTACCTACACACCAGTACCATGCACAACCCTGTTATGTTCCTTTGGTGTACCCGCCCTATATGCAGATGATGTGTGCGTGATGCATCGAGATCTATTGACTCCTTAAGACTCTTAATGACGTTGTCGTTGAACAGATATTTATTGTATTATTTGTGGAATTATTAGTCTTTTCTTTTGTGCTGCCATGCCTTCCAAATGGGCAAATAAGCGATATAGAGTTATTCAAGAACTATGACTATGACATCTTTAACTATGAGTGAACAAGGATAGATTTTTCAAGATTTGTATTTTCGTAAGTTTTGTTTGTATGAAGTTGCTGATATTGGGCCTGATCAACCCACATAACGCAAGGAAGACAAGCAATAGAGTGAGAATACTATAATGCGGCATATCTTTTGGAGTTCAGAACTCCATTGAACATTGCAGTAGCAAATGTCCCGGAGGACATTTTCAAAGTCGGGGAGTGTGTGACGTTATGTACTTGACCTGGGAACGAGGTTGCGAACTCGTGGGATTTTTGCAGTAAATTTTGAGTCGACATTTTCGGAGTGTTTTGTGATCGGTTTTTTTGGGATTGACTTGTTGTTTTTTTCCTGCCCGGCAACATCGTCTTTGGTGGTGTTGGTGTTTGGTGGGGGGTTATCCACTGATACTTCACCATTTAATATCTCTTCAGGGTTAGACATGATTTATTCACTAATTGTGGGTATCTCTAAGTAATTTTGAAAAGGGTGACGCAAGCAAAAGCATAACCTAGCATACTTTTCCTTTTTGAGTAACTTCTCTAGCCGTTTACGAGTGTCACCCCCCAAACTCCCACCATAGTCTTCAAATAACATTTTCATTGCAATTTGAGATGGGTTATAAAATGATATCACACAGGCGACATTCTCTCTGAAAGGTTTCGCGATCGAAGTAAGTTGCTGGGTTAGAACCCACACCGATATATTGTCATGCCGTCCAGAGAATGCAAGATCAATGAATTTATTTGACCTTTTCTTCAGATCTTTCGATACTGTACAATCATCTAAGATTATAAGTGTATTCTCACCTGAAAAGAATGATGAGCAAAGTGTCAGCAAATAATTAATTTCATCCTGATCACTCGCATCCGGTGAAAATACAAAGAATCTATTATCACCCTTTGCAAATTTTTTATAAGTCTTGTTCTTGACATAAGTCGGGCAGATCAAGACAATATACTCAAATGCCTTCCTGAAATCCCTTCGAAGTTGATCGACTAGGTATTGAGTCTTTCCACAATTTGTAGGCCCGGTAATGATACAGTTGAATGGGATTTTATCTCTTAATTCATTCATCTTTCGATTCTATTTAATATCTTATTACCTCTAAGTTACCATTTTTGATTGCCATTAGCGCATCTGCAACTATAAACATATAACAGGTAATAACTCCAGTTCCACTCTTTTGTCGCTTGATTTGAAGTGTAATGCCACCATTAGTGGTACTAAGCTCGAACCCGTTTCCATGGACATCATTATCAGGGTGAGTTCTCAAATCAATCCACAAGGCAAACTTGTTTGTGTAAAAATCAGCCTCTGTGATGGAATCATTAACCCCAAATCGTCTAATTATAGATTGCCATAAATCAGTCGGCATCATCCCATCTAAATATCGGCGGTTTGACACCCCATCAATTTTAATTTTGATTGATGTGATCTTTGGGTTTACGAAATTCTCGGAATCTTTTTGTCCTTCTGCATACTCATCCGTGAAAAGACATAGAACTCCAGTCATAGACTTCCTAGGTATATTTATATCTTGATTAATCACACCATCGTTAGGTTTGGAAATTGTAAAAGTTTTGTGAAGAGTTATATTTTCATAAGTGAACCCTTTTCCAGTTCGATAAGAAGCCGCAGTATTTTTCCCTAATGTATCACTTGATATGTAATAATACTCTAACTTAATATTTGTTAGTGTATAATTTGGAGGTGATTCAGTGTTTGAATAAACAACAACATCAGAAACTGGAGCTAGAGTGATTTCAAATATTAGAGGATGTGGTAACGCTCTTGGATAGAGAACTCCATGGTCTCTAAGAATTGGATGATCGAGCGGTATTGCATACTTAGTGTTATGAAGTGCCGCTAAAACATTCTCCTTTGCATTTGAAGTATCTTTATCTCCAGCATTGGTTCTAAGTTTCCTCAAATTTTCAGATGAGATGCCCTGTCTCAATCTATTTCCTCTATCACTCTTTGACAGGAATAAATCATGATACGTTTTGAATAAATCAAATCCACTAAGGTCCTGAATAATTTCTCCTCCGAAACGAGCTCTAAATCTTGAAATGAGATTCCTTCCCACGTTATTAACAAGAGTGTTATTCTCATGACCTGTGACATTTAAGTCAAAGATAAGGTATACACTTCCTGGTACAATAACCAAGTTATCTGGTAGGTTTGGGATGTTGATATACAATGTTTCACCAGGCTTGGCAGATGAAGGAGTGAATGTGATTCGATCCAATAATACTTCCGCTTTCAAACTTTTCAATTCTCTGGGAACGCGATTCGGATTAAGAGTTTCTGGTATCGCTGCCATTTTAAATACACAGAACCTTGTTTATAAATGAACAAAGAGAATATTTTAAGTCAGTTATATTACTCAACTTATGGATATTGGAAAGAATATGCAGCCATACCCAAATTGGCAAGTGCAGCCAAAGTAAGTGAAAATGTTGCGAGAGAGTGGTTGGAGAAGCAAGCATTGTGGCAAATATATCTTCCACCCCCGAGGTATATACCCAGACCACACTGGGTCGTTGATAAGCCAAATCAAATTCATCAGGCGGATCTATTATTTCTTCCTCACGATACAGTGAGAAGAAAAACATATCGTTATGCGCTAGTTGTGATTGATATTGCTTCCAGAATTAAGGACGCTGAAGCATTAACTTCGAAGGAAAGTGGGGAAGTTGCCAAGGCTTTCGAGAGGATTTATGCTCGAAAGTTACAGTGGCCTCATACATTGATGGTGGATCCTGGTAAAGAATTCATGGGTAATGTCACACAGTTGATGAATAAGAATCGGGTAACCATTCAACGAAGTGAGGCTGGAAACCATCTAGCTCAGGCTTTTGTTGAGAGAGCCAATAGAACGATTGGTGAAAAATTATTTAGTCATCAATATGCACAGGAGATGGTGAGTGATGGTAGATCTACAGTTTGGGTGAAAAGGTTGCCTGCCATTATAAAGACTTTGAATGCTGAACCGACACGTATCACAGGTAAAGAGCCTGACAAAGCGTTGGAAATGAAAGAGGTTGATATTAAGCCTATAGAATACAAGCGGCCTGTGGGATTGGATGAGAAAAGGTTACCTCCAGGAGTTGAAGTCAGGTATTTATATTCACCCGGTGAGGATGAAGGTGGTGAGAAACGAAGGGCCACAGACCCCATCTGGAGCCTTGAGGTTTATGATATACCTAGAAGTGCGGTTTCACCAGATCAACCAGTTTTATACTATTTAGATGGAGGACTAAAACGAGGATTTGTCCGTGAGGAGCTTCAAGTTGTTCCCGAAGATACTAAATTACCACCTGATAGTGTTCTTAAGTGACAATTCTGAGATATCTGCTATTTCACGAACTATTTTAGTTAAGGTAATATCTGAAAGTTTAACTTTCTTAGAAAAGACCTACTTTGTGATACCTATTTGTTTTTTATACTCCTTATTTAGACACAAATAAAAGAAGATAATACCCGCTGCAATCTTCTGGGGATTACTACGCTCAATAATCTTTGATGTTGCATCTAAGTATTGAGTAATGGCTAAAATACGTCTATAATGAGATCCATCAACTCCAGCAAGTCTCATTATCCAGGGAATAAGTTTCTCTGATGTAATGTGTTTGATTCGTGCTTCAGGAAATGCTCTAAAATACGTGTTCATACCCATAGACATATTTCTCCTCTTTAGTCCAAATAATTTTCCAATATAGATAGAAGTACGGTACTCACCAAATTCCTGGTATGTATGGAACAAACATGAGGCTATTACGGATTCACGGCCTTTACCACGAAGAATTACATTACCCTCAGATCGGAGAATTTCCTTATATTTAGCCTCTACAATATCCATCATCATGGGTGATATGTTTATTTTATATTTTTCAAATGCAGTACGAACTCCCCTAGGTGAGGATCTTCGCGTATCACACCTACTAGGATCTCGAGTATGTTTGTTGTTATCAGAATTACCATACCAACTCCATTCTTTTTGGAAGTTCAGAGATTGGAGTTCAATATTACACAGATTACAAACAATAATTCCTGATTCGTCCTTATACACACTACTATGCTTACAGTTTGCTATAAGAGAATTAACATCTGAAGCATCTGTAAAAAACTCTCCACACGTTATACAATACCCACGTCCGTCAATCCATTTCTCAATATCTGTATGTTTACAACCTTGTTTTTCTTCGGCATCGGCTTTGTTAAACAAAGACTGAAAAACTTCGACAATGTTGTGAGAAAGGTCCATGTTTCATATATCAAATAAGTCTTTAAATTTTTACTGATACCGTTCTGAAGTGACCGTATGCATAGGTGTGAATCCCGTCTTCCATTATCACTCTTTTATCATCTTCGTGTGATAATGCCACCTTATTAACAGTTTCTGTGTAAACATCATGCAGATGGCTTCTGATAATATTCATTTTCCTCCTCTGTGGTTGTTGATTGAAAAGGCAATTCTTATAATCATCGAAGCTTATACTCTTTCTCACGACTGGTTTCTTCACACCCTTACATTTCTTTTTTTCCTTTCCTTCATCTATTTTGTATGAGTATAGTTTGGCTCGGAGACCGACAAATTCCGTTATTTGTAGGCCGCCCGCTTCATCCTTAAACATACCTCCAACTTTCTTGTTCACACCTGCCTCAATGCCGGATGGATGATTTTTAGGGTAGTTGCTGGTGTCAAACTTGTCTTTCACATCTGGGCTGATGTCCTTGTAGAAGTCATATGTTTCTATCTCATACGCTAGTGAATCAGTGTCCGTGAATAACAACTTAGCCTTTCCACCATATTTAGGCTTGATGTAATTATAGTGAAAGTCATACATTATCGTTTTACTCAGGTCCAGAATTGAAAAGTCCAAGTAAATGGGTTTATCCATTACCAACTTTGTTTTATTCATTTGAACAGCAACCCGATTATCACTAAAGATTGTGCTGTGATGATAGTTTGGCTTTGATATCAACTTATTAGCTTGTGCTTCATTAGTAACCAAACGAACATCCACTCTGTTTCTTACATTTTCCATTGTCTTCCCAAAGACAGAGTTGTTCATCAACTTGGAAAAATCTTTCTCAAAGTCGTTTGTTGCTTTCGTCCTTAGGTCAGTATTCAAATCGATATAGGATTTTAGCCATGCAGACTCTTTGAACGTGATACCTCTATGAATCTTTTCGAGTCTTAGTCCGAGACTTAAATATTGATTTAGTGTCTCGTGGTGAATAATGTATTTTGTTTTATGGTCTAGGTTTGGAATTAGCTTATCGACACCATTCACCATAACTCTCTCTGGGGCTAATGGATAGTCGTTGTGTAAGTCATGTAGGTGCTGTGGATATACCAGATCAACTTCTAATATACATGGATGATCTTTCCAGTTTATTAGCTCTTGATCAGACATCCATCTAAAATCGTTGGTTGGTAAAGGTTTAGTCATTGCACATCCGTACAAACCATTTGCATCTGGATATGTAATATACTTTGTGGGTAATGTTGGGTCATATTCCTTCATGTATGGGTTGTTGGCTTTTCCATACCTAGTGGAGATCATGGAGATACCACCTCGAATACCTTTCTCAACCATAAGAAGCATGTCCAGGTCATTCAAAAGATCCAACCTAACCTTGGTTATTTTCAGGGCAGCATCCCATGCCAATCCATGTGCTGTATAATACCACGCTGGGTCCAAATCATAGTTCTGCCTACAAACACATCTAAAGTTCTCGAAGACATCTGCCAACAATAATACATCCATCTCAAGGTAGAGGTCATGATATTCCCTAAAGTTTTTCATCTCAAAGTTTTCCCACACCTTTTGAGCATGCTGATATTCTTCTTCTGATATATCAGCATCGTAAAGCTTCGAGTAGAACTTATCCTTTGGTGGAAGATGAGTTTCATTGAGTTTATCAAAACCATCAAATCAATCGTATGGAAATACTTCCTTCCTAGTTAGGAGCTCTAGACTTTGCTTATTTTCATCCAACCACTCAGGTATTTCTTTCTCCAGTTTCTTTTCTTTTTGAATATAATCTGGAAGAATTCCATCCAAAAGAGCCCTGATTTCTTTTTTACTCATGATAGCTTCATGATTTAGTCGACGATAAAACTCTTCCATTATCATACGCATAGAGAGTAGAATATGAGGGGACTGGCGCAGTACGAAACTGACGCAGTGCTTTAATAAAAACCTGGCACAGTACGGAACTGGCACAGTACGGAACTGGCACAGTACGGAACTGGCACAGTACGGAACTGGCACAGTACGGAACTGGCGCAGTGCTTTAATAAAAACCTGGCGCAGTACGGAACTGGCACAGTACGGAACTGGCACAGTACGGAACTGGCGCAGTGCTTTAATAAAAACCTAGCGCAGTACTTTGAAAAATAAAAAATAATCCTTGAGAAAATTAAAAAAAATTATTTTGAAAAATTGGTTTAAAGATATAACATGAAATATCAAAATGGAACGGTATACAGTAAAACAATTGAAACTCCTTGCTAAAGAGAGGGGTATTAAAGGATATTCTAGAATGCGTAAAGACGAAATAATTGAAGCTCTGGATAATGCGCCACCCCCTAGACTAATATTCTATGATGATCCGATTCCAACCCTTAGAAATAATGTTCCTGATCAGCCTCAAAGACCCATTCTTGATGAACCGATACCTGAGATTAATGTTTCCACCCCTAAAAACCTCAAACAACCTATCAATCAAGTATTGGAAAACCTAAATGTAGAACACATGAGGGCCCTAGCCAAAGAGCAGGGTATTAAAAAATATTATTGGATGACTAGACCTGAATTAATTGAAGAGTTAGGTGATATAGACATAGACTCAAACAAATTATCGAATATTATTGATAAAATAACAACAAAAAAGTATCAGTGTATTCATGGAAGTTTTAAATATCAATGCAAAGAGTGTCATGGATCACAAATATGCCTCCATAATAAAAGGAAATCACGTTGTAAAGAATGCGACGGTGGTAGTATTTGTGAGCATAAACGGGAGAGGTATATGTGCAAAGACTGTAAAGGTAAAGGAATATGTATTCATGGAAAACAAAGATGTTTTTGTAAGTTATGCGGAGGATCTCAAATATGCGAACACAACAAACAGAAGGCGCATTGTAAAAAATGTCACACAACACAAGAGAAACAACAAAAAAACTAAGTTATATAACATAATTCAGTGTTACATAACAAAAATTTACATACAATCATGAACTACCGAAATAGATACCATGCTAATCCACCAGCGACAACTATAAATGCTAATATATTCTTTTCATGTTGCGTTGAGTCTATATTATTTTCGTGTTTCGTTGAGTCTGTTTTCATTGGTGGTTTTGGTTTTGTCTCAGTTCTATGCGGTAGTTTAACCTTTGAAGATCCCATGTTATGTTTTATTCCAACCTGTTTTGCTTCAGTGTTTATGGAATTATTCACTCCAAAACTCATATCACTACTAGCTTTCATAAGTTTGTTATTAAAACCAGTAACACTCTCTGTATTGATTATCATATTACTAGGCATTAACCATACACCAGGAGCAATAGCTAAATCAAGCCGTAATTTTGCTTCCTGTACAGCTAATTGATACCTTTGGATAGAACTAGAAATGTCATTCTCAATCACACTACTTTCAAATAAATTTAAGAATTCTTGTTGAGTCTCGATCGCTCCACCACCATTACCGTAAATCGAGTTTCTAGTGTTGACTTGCGCTCCCAATATACAGTAAACAAAAGCTTCCGCAGATCGATTCAATCTACCAAGTCCAGATTTAGTGAGTCCATAACCACTTGTTGGGATAAACCAGGCATATTTGTAATCGGCAAAGTCATCATTACGGATAAATGAGATGAGATCACCTTTTTCTTTCTTACCTCCATCATCAGCAAATTTACCACCTTCACCAGGCCACTGATCAGCTTCATCATCATGGTTCCTTACCATATGTACATTTTGATATCCACCACCAGCTCCATGATATCCAGCACCATAATCTATGAATATATCACCCAAACCTCCATTTCGACCACCTTTCCATCTAAAGTCAGAGTTTTTTGAGATACCAAATTCAGCACACAATCGTTGATAAGCTACTTTGCTGTAAGGATTATTATTTATTACAAAGGGTTGCTCATCAGGTAAGGGAAGACTCAATTCATACAGTATTCGTCTTATTGTGAAATATACATGAAACTTAATGAAGCTACTCACTACTTTGGGGTAGTTGAGGCTCTCAAAAGGACTTATCCCACAACCAGAGGTCGCACACCAAACTGCAAAGTTCAGCTGTTGAGGCCAATAATTCATATCAGGCGAATTCAACCATTTTCTACTCTGTTTACCAAACTTGAAAGTAACAACTTGGGAGGTGAAAACATTACGCATCTTAGCGGTGAATTTCTTAGTATTGGACACGTATATATCCAGTGAGGTCAGCATTTTTGTGATATTACTTGTAAAGTCATCAAAATCAATTGCAGGTATTGGGTAAGATCGATTGGTTATAGTTAAACTTTTTGGGAATGAACTTAATGGATCATCATTCAATCCTAAATCTTTCCATAACAATCTTTTCAAACGGGGTGATAGGTCATCAGTCCATGTTTTACCAGTGGGGTCATCATAAGACATGATTGTTGTTCCATTAACTTTCCACCTAATGTAACCACCATACGGATCAGCTACAACTTCGAATTGACTGTGATCAGCCTTTGGATACCTATTTCTGAAATCATTAAGTAATCCCATCTTATTATTTATGTTGATAATAAGATTTTTTTAAATCAACACCGTTCTTTTCTAATACCAACCTCATAATTCCATCCTACAGGAGTTCGCTCAAATGAAAATTTCAACGTTCGGGACCGGTTAACTCCTTTAAAATTTCTGCACGAACCTCTGTTCTTATCTGATTCATATTTAAGTTTTTTTCTGTATCTTTCCTGTTTTTTTGACGGATTTCGAGTTTTAGTTTTTCAAACTTGTCCACCTCTGATAAAATTAGAGAAAATTCTTGGTCTGAGATGGCATTATCTTTCAGTGCCTTTGAAACCAAGTCATGAATGGTATTTACTTTTGCTTTTGCTAGAGAAACTGTCTGTTCATGTTTACTAACTTTATGTGAAAGTCGTTTAGAAGCCGCACCGAATCCGACTGATATTCCTCCACAAAGACCACCAACCGCTCCCAACGGGATACCAACAACAGCACCAAAACCAGTAAGAGAGGTTCCAAGTCCACTTGCAGATAGGATAACTGAAAACACCCCACTACAACTACATTGATAATAAGATTTTTTTAAATCAACACCGTTCTTTTCTAATACCAACCTCATAATTCCATCCTACAGGAGTTCGCTCAAATGAAAATTTCAACGTTCGGGACCGGTTAACTCCTTTAAAATTTCTGCACGAACCTCTGTTCTTATCTGATTCATATTTAAGTTTTTTTCTGTATCTTTCCTGTTTTTTTGACGGATTTCGAGTTTTAGTTTTTCAAACTTGTCCACCTCTGATAAAATTAGAGAAAATTCTTGGTCTGAGATGGCATTATCTTTCAGTGCCTTTGAAACCAAGTCATGAATGGTATTTACTTTTGCTTTTGCTAGAGAAACTGTCTGTTCATGTTTACTAACTTTATGTGAAAGTCGTTTAGAAGCCGCACCGAATCCGACTGATATTCCTCCACAAAGACCACCAACCGCTCCCAACGGGATACCAACAACAGCACCAAAACCAGTAAGAGAGGTTCCAAGTCCACTTGCAGATAGGATAACTGAAAACACCCCACTACAAACACTGATTTTAGTAAATATCCCCCTCGCTCTATTGTATTTTTTCCTAACATCCTCGTAATGTCTAATTTCCTTCTGAAGATTATGTGCTACTTCACACGATTTTTGAAGCCTGAAATTATTTGGATCTCCATTCATGGGCACTTGTGGATAAATTCTATTGTAGTCATCCATATTTTTACTGATCAACAGGAAATCTTTAAATGAATTCGGATAGGTTCGTTATTTAAGTTAGGCTTTCTTCCATCTTTATCTAAAATCCACAAAGTAAAGTAGTTGACCGGATTTTTGGTTTGTGGAACTCTTAAACAAGGATGCTCTTGAGATGGAATAACAGCTAGTACTTGTGAGGGCTTAAGTTCTACATTTTCACCGATGGGTTTACATTATAATATTTTTTTAACATTACATTATAATATTTTTCAACATCTTTTACCGTGAGTTTCTTTATAACACTGAGACTCATATCAACACCTAAATATTCCTTTGTGGTCCCAAGAGATGCGAGAATAGCTAGTGATTCTTGTTTGATTTCAACATCATTATCTTTTGTCTCATCTTTTACCTCTGGTTGTTCTTCAATAAAATCTTCAACGCTTGTCATCTTGCAATTTTTTAATAATACAAAGATTCTTTTAAATCACCGCGGGAATCTCTAAATAACATTGGAATGGATAACGTAAACACAAACAGAGTCTCGAATATTTTTCAGTTTTCAGCATTTCTAAAAACTTTTTACTAGTTTCAGAGTCTAAATCACCTCCATAATCTTCGAAAATCATCTTCATACCTTTTTGTGATGGATTATGGAATGTAACCACACAAGCTACATTTTCACGGAATGGTTTTGCAATGGATGTTAATTGCTGAGTGAGAACCCACACTGATAATCCATGATGCCTTCCAGAGAATGCTAAATCTATAAACTTGTTTGAGCGTTTCTTTAGTTCTTTCGATACAGCACAGTCGTCTAAAATTATTAGTGTATTAGTACCAGAGAACAAAGTTTGACAATCAGTTAATAACTCGTTAATCTCATCGCTGTTACTAGCATCTGGTGATAATACAAAGAAACGTTTATCTCCGTGAGCAAATTTATGATAGGTTTTATTTTTATCATAAGTCGGACATATGAGAACAATGTATTCAAACACTTTTTTGAAGGGTCCTCTTAGCTGATCAGTGATGTACTCTGTCTTTCCACAATTTGTTGGACCTGTTATAATGCAATGAAAAGGAATTTTATCTCGTAATTCTTCCATCTTTTAACTAATACATAATTGATCTTAAGTTTGAATTCATGATCTCCATCAACGCGTCGGATACCACAAACATGTAACAGGTGATATTTCCTGATCCTCCAACTTCTCTTTTCATTTCAAGTTTTACTCCATCTCTTGTGTTGTTCAAGGCCAGCCCTCCTCCATGAATACTATTGTCGGGATGAGTTCTCAAGTCAATCCATATAGCAAACTTGTTGGCATAAAAATCATTTAGCTTGACACTCTCTCTACCGAAACGTTTCTTTACCGAATCCCAGAAGTCTGACGGTTCCATTCCCTTGGAGTATAGACGGTTTGGTATGCCGTCAACGTTAATCTTGATTGATGTAATATTCGGATTGACAAACTTTTCAGAATCTCGTGCTCCTCCGCCGTATCCATCTGTGAACAAGCACAATATCCCTGTCATTGATCTCCTAGGTAGATTAATGTTCTCGTTTATGAAACTGTCATTAGGTTTGGAGATGGTAAAAGTTTTGTGGAGAAGGACATTCTCGTAAAAGAATACTTTACCAACCTGATAAGCTGACTGAGCCTCATTAGCTAAGTATTCACTTGAGATACAAGAATATTCCAACTCAAGGTTTGCGATTTTGTAAGTTGGAGTCTTGGTCGTGTCAGAATAAACAACAATATCGTAAACTGGGGCCAGTGTAATCTCAAATATTAGTGAATGAGGTAACGCCTTTGGATAGAAAACACCATGATTACTGAGAATAGGATGGTTGAGTGGGATACGGTACTTGGTGTTGTATACTGCTGCAAGAACTACTTCCTTATCTTTTCCTGAGGTTACCTTATCACCCGCTTTTGTCCTAATCTTCCTTATGTTTATGTTTTCAACAGTTAAGTCAAATAGTAGAGATACACTTCCTGGGACAATCACTACATTCTGAGAAAGTTGTGGAATATTTATATATAAGGTTTCTCCAGGACTAGCGGATGATGGATTTAGTGTAATTCGATTCAATGACGATTCCGCTTTCAAACCGAGAGGCTCTAGTGGAATCCTGTTTGGATTAATTTTTTCAGGTATAGCTTGTGACATATTTTATTTTAAGGATAGGTATAATATTCTTTAAATTAGTAACGAAAACATGCTATCAAAAATATACTATTCCACTTATGGATATTGGAAAGGGTATTCTGCCATTCCTAAATTAGCTGAAAAAGCAAAAGTTAGTGAAGATGAGGCTAAACGATGGCTTGAGAAACAGGCGCTGTGGCAAATCTATCTACCAGCTCCAAAATATATCCCTAGACCACACTGGAATATTGAAAAACCGAATCAGATTCATCAAGCGGATTTATTATTTTTACCACATGATAAAGTTGGAAGAAAGACATATCGATATGCTCTGGTTGTGATTGATATTGCCTCGAGATACAAAGATGCAGAACCACTAACTTCAAAAGAAAGTAATGAGATTTCAAAAGCTTTAACAAAAATATATTCCAGAAAGTTAAAATATCCTAAAACATTAATTGTTGATCATGGAAGAGAATTTATGGGAGATGTAACAAAACTTATGGAAAAACATAATGTAACCATACAAAGGTCTGAAGCTGGAAATCATAGAGCTCAAGCATTTGTTGAAAGAGCAAATAGAACATTATCAGAAAAACTATTTAGTCATCAATATGCTCAAGAAATGATTAGTGATGATCGATCTAGAGTATGGGTTAAACGATTACCAGATATTTTGAAAACTCTGAATAGTATACCAACGAGAATAACTGGTAAAGAACCTGATAAAGCTATAAAACTTAAAGAGGTTGATATTAATCCTCCAAATTATAGGAGAGTTGTTGGATATGATGAGGTTAGACTACCACCTGGTTTTAAAGTTAGATACTTACTTGCTCCTGGAGAAGATGAGGGTGGAGAACGAAGACGTGCTACGGATCCTATTTGGAGTATTCAGGTTTATGATCTTTCCAGGAGTGTTGTTTCACAGAATCAGCCAGTTTTGTATTATTTATTAGATGGACCGAGGCGTGGTTTTGTGAGGGAAGAGCTTCAATTTGTACCAGAAGATACCGAACTCCCACCCAATTTTGTTTTACAACTATAATGTCCGTATGCGTAAGTATGTATTCCATCTTCTCAAATGACTCGCTTGTCATCATCACCAGACAGTGCAACTTTATTAACAGTTTCAGTATAAACATCATGCTTATGACTTCTTATTACATTCATCTTTCTCATCTGAGGTTTTTTATTGAATAGACAATCCTTGTAATCATCAAAGCTTATGGTCTTTTTTACTACTGATGCCTTTACCCCTTTGTTCTTTTTTATCTCTTCACCTTCATCCATCTTATAGCTGTAAAGTTTGGCTCGTAGACCTACAAATTCAGATATCTGTTTACCACCAGCTTCATCTTTGAACATATTAATAACTTTCTTGTTAACACCAGTCTCGATACCTGATGGGTGGTTTTTAGGATAATTACTAGTATCAAACATTTCTCTCACATCTGGACTTATATCCTTATAGAAATCTTCTGTTTCTATCTCATATACAAGACTATCCGTATCTGTAAACAGCAACTTAGCCATTTCACCATATTTAGGTTTGATATAATTATAGTGAAAGTTGTACATTATTGTTTTACTTAGATCCAGAATGCACATACCTAAGTAAACGGGTTTATTGAATAATATCTTTGTTTTCTTCATATGGAATGCTATCAGATTTTCACAAAAGATAGCACGATGTTGATAGTTAGGTTTTGATATTAATTTTTTCGCATCTTTTTTATTCGTAACCAATCGTACATCTACCCTTTTTCTAATGTTCTCCATAGTTTTACCAAAGACAGAGTTATTCATCAGCTTGAAGAAATCTTTTTCAAAATCGTTGTCTGCTTTAGCTCTGAGGTTGGTATTCAAGTCAATGTATGGTTTTAACCAAGCTGACTCCTCAAATTTGATACCTCTATGAATATTGGTGACTTTTAATCCAAGACTTTCATAAAGTTTTAGGGTCTCTCGATGAACTACATACTTTGTTTTGTTGTTTAGGTTTGGGATTAATTTCTCAACCTTATTAACGACAAGTCTCTCTGGAGCTAGTGGATAGTCATTGTGAAGATCATGCAACTTTTGAGAATATTCTAAATCAACCTCTAGTATGCATGGGATATTTTTCCAGTGTGTAAGCTCTTGATCAATCATCCATCTAAAACCGTGAGTAGGGAGTGGTTTACTCATTCCTCCACCATATAAGTTATTTGCATCGAGATATTCGATATACTTTATTAGTATGTCGGGGTTAAAGTTGGTCATATATGGGTTGTTAGCTTTACCATATCTAGTAGAGATCATAGATACACCACCTCTAATGCCTTTCTCAACCATAAGTAACATGTCGATGTCAGTTAGCAACTCTAAATTCACTTTCGTTAACTTTAATGCTGCATCCCAAGCTAGTCCAGGTGCTGTATAATACCAAGCAGGATCCAATCCATAGTTTTTACCACAAACATCTCTAAAGTTCTCAAAGACATCAGCTAAAAGTAGTACATCTGACTTAAGATATAGGTCGTGATATTCCCTCATTGTTTTCATATTGAAGGTTTCCCACACCTTTTGAGCATGTTGGTAGTTATCTTCTGTTATATCTTCATCGTTGAGTTTTGAATAGAATGCCTCCTTTGGTGGAAGTTTGGTTTCGTTTATTTTATCGAATCCATCAAACCAATCATATGGAAATACACCCTTTCTCAATAATATCTCTAATTTCTCACAATCATAGTAACTATTTAGGTTTTTGAAAGATTCTTTTGGTAGATTATTTACTAATTTTTCAAGGCTTGTTGACATAAATTTAAATGAATCGATGAATCTTATGTCTCGCTTAACATCAACCTGCTTACCTTCTTTATTTGTAAAGGTATTAACTACAATCTGTTTTGTGAAAGAAATATACTTTTCCTCATTATTAGCTATACAGTTTATATTACCTTTTGATTTTCCAAGATTCTTGATAAAAAGATGAGCGTCATATCCATATAGGTTGTGAAATATTACTGGAAAGAACTTTGGAATCTTGTAATTTAAGTTGCAATCGTTATGAGCTGCTCCTCTATACTTTCCTGTAAGGTGACAGTGGTCTAATACCTTATCTTCTCCCAATTCACCCTCACATATATGGCAGTGAGTAGCATTTTTATAGTCTTTCTTATCCATTTCTGACATCTTCTCAACTTCCTTATGTAATTTTTTTAACTTATTATTATAAATTTCCCTAATATCTGACTCTAAATTATCTACAAACATCTGTGCGATATCATCGTCTGGGGATTTAGCAGTGTATCGTTCAAGTTTGGGTGGAAATATGTTATCGTCAAAGCACTTTATGAGATAGCAGAATCCAGATGGTTTGTGCTTCTGGTATTGTTTAGTAAAGCTTTTACATTCATCTGGAGAGCAGGTGTGTATTTTCTCTGGATAGCTCTCAAAGTCAGCATAGACAGTAAAGGGTACTCGCATTTTTCTGTTGAAATTCTTAAAGTAAATATAAATTGGATTACCATCTTTATCTTTTGGCATATCAATCTTAACTGCTTTGTTCGAGTTACAGTATTCAAGATGTTTTTCCAATGAGGTTTTGGAGTATAATGAGTTAAGGCATCTATGACAATGGTACATCTTAGATTTATGTTTGCTAACTTGAGAGTCTAACAATCTATCTATATTCTTTATCCAACAGTAGTGTTTTGTTTTATCGTTTGATATTAGAAGTAAGTAGATCATATGATCTTGTTTCTCACTTATTCTTAGAGAGTATACTTCACCGTTAAATCCGTAGACGTTAATCGCATATGGGTTTTGCTTTTCAAACTTATCAATCTCTTTTAGTGAAACGGGGAACTCTATTCCTGTCCAGTTAAGATTATTTGAGTTTTCTCTCATTTGTTTATTTAATCTTTGTGGGTCTTTCTCCCTTGGAAACACGGCCGAGGTTACTGCCCACTTGAAACACTCATGATCTTTCTCATTCCTAACGTTGATAATTGCCTTCTTGGATGCTAATTTTGATGGTAATGGAATATAGGAACTTCCAGAAAGAGGTTCAAATGGGTCTATGTATATATCAAAGTATTCCACTCTATCGAATTTCCAACCGTAGCCGTTAACTATAAATCTCTCAAACTCTTCAAGTAGGTGATTAGTCATAGTATCGAATAAGTTAGATAAATCGGTTGCTTCAATAATTATTTTCACTGGTGAATGAAAGTATCTTGAAGTTTCATCAATATGGTCAGTGAGTAGACTCTCTTTTATAAACTTACACGTTAAGATAAATTTCACCTTGATCGATTTCTTTTTCTTTTTCTGATTAATTAGATCTATAACTTTTTGTTTGATTTTATTGATAAATGTCTTGGGATCATACCCTTTCTTTCCATCCATCCTGTAGGTTTTTAGATACCCCTCCAACGCCGTTTCTCTTTCTTTTGGAGTTAAGCTTTTGAATATTCGATTAAACTTTTCCCTCTGTCTTTCAACTCGTTTTTTTACAGTCTTTTTAATATTTTCTGGGGTTAAAGATAGAATCCAATCTGTGAACTTTTTACTCGCTTTGATAACTTTGTTTTCTAAATTTTTAACTAAAATGGGTTGAGATATGGGTTTGGAAGGTTCGAGAATTGGAACATCAATCTCAGGTATCGGTTCATCAAGAATGGGTCTTTGAGGCTGATCAGGAACATTATTTCTAAGGGTTGGAATCGGATCATCATAGAATATTAGTCTAGGGGGTGGCGCATTATCCAGAGCTTCAATTATTTCGTCTTTACGCATTCTAGAATATCCTTTAATACCCCGCTCTTTAGCAAGGAGTTTCAATTGTTTTACTGTATACCGTTCCATTTTGATATTTCATGTTATATCTTTAAACCAATTTTTCAAAATAATTTTTTTTAATTTTCTCAAGGATTATTTTTTATTTTTCAAAGTACTGCGCTAGGTTTTTATTAAAGCACTGCGCCAGTTCCGTACTGTGCCAGTTCCGTACTGTGCCAGTTCCGTACTGCGCCAGGTTTTTATTAAAGCACTGCGCCAGTTCCGTACTGTGCCAGTCCCCTCATATTCTACTCTCTCGCATTGTTATATCATCGAAATTATCGATATTGCCCAAGATGTTTTGAATGATTTTCTTTTCATGCTTGATTTTTTCTTTTGTTGACATTACCCTTTCATACGTGTGGTGTTTGTATTGTTTAAATAAAACCACAGAAAGTCAAAACTCAACTGTGATTTATTGACTACATGGACGAACCGACTACAAGAAGAGTGGGAGTTCCTTTCTGACCATGTGCTTGCATGATTGACAGGTGACAAAACACTACAATACCAACTGGTTACGTTTATTAAAGAAGATTGTGGTAGATTATCCACCAACCTTTTGAGGCCTAGTGACATAAACCTAAAGCTATCAATGAACCTAATTTCTCTTTTAATATTAACTGTGTTTCCTTTCTCATTGTTAAAAGAGTCAACAACAATTTCCTTTGTGAACGAAATGTACTTTTCATCGTTAATGGGTATGCAATTAATCTTACCCTTTGATAATCCTATGTTCTTTATGAATAAATGGCTATCGTATCCAGATAGGTTATGGAATATGATTGGGAAAAATTTGGATATCTTATAATTTAAATTGCACTGTTCATGTGCCGCGCCTCTATACTTTCCAGTAAGGTGACAATGGTCCAACACCTTACTACCATGACCAATCATCCATCGACAAATGTGACAGTTTTCGGCATTTTGTTTGGCGATTTTATCCTCCTCACTAATACGAGCATTCTTAGGGAACTTGAATTTATTATAAATGTCCTTAATATCCGACTCTAAATGTTCCATAAACATCTTTGGGATATCTTCGTTTGGTGATTCTGCTGTGTGTTTTACAAGTTTGGGTGCAAATATGGTGTCATCAAAGCACTTGATTAGATAACAAAAACCTGATGGTTTATGCTTCTGATATTTATTAGTAAAGCTGTTACCCCCATCTTGGTAACATGTATCCATTTTTTCCGTATAGCATTCAAAATCAGCATAGACAACAAATGGAACTTCCATCTTTCTGTTATAATTTTTAAAACCAATTCCTTTGGGCTTCCATTTTGACCGGGTACTTCAACCTTAACCGCTTCATTGTTAATGCAATATTCCAGATGTTTATCCAACGAGGATTCTGACTGGAATGAGTTGAGACATCTATAGCAAAATAAACGAACGTGTTGTTTATTATTAACTTGAGATGATAACAGTCTCGACATACTCTTAATCCAGCAGTAGTGATTTGTTTCACTGCCTGATAATAAAAGCAAGTCTATCACTGGAACTTTTCCTTTCTTACTGATTCTCAGAACATTTACCCCACAATCGTTAGCAAATCCGTACACGTTAATAGCATAAGGGTTTTGCCTTTCAAACTTATCAATATGTTTTAGTGAAACAGGGAACTCCATTCCTGACCAGTCAAATTTCTTAGAATTCTCTCTCATTTTATTATCTAGTCTTTGACCATTTTTATCTTTTGGAAGTACAGCAGATGTTACAACCCATTTGAAACATTCATGGTCCTTCTCATTCTCGACATTTATGATGGCTTTTTTGTCGGCTAAATATTTTGGAAGAGGAATATAAGAACTTCCAGAAAGAGGCTCAAATGGATTGATGTGTATATCAAAGTATTCAACCCGATCAAACTGCCATCCATATCCCTCATTTTGAAATTTCTGAACCTTTTCAAGTTGCATTTTTGTCATTACATCAAATAATTCAGAGAAATCAGTTGAATCTGTTATTATTTCAAAATAGCTATGAAAGTATCCTTCAGTTTATTCAAAGTATGAATCTTCTTCCTCAGGATCACCAGTGATAGGATTCGTGCCGACAATAATATTCTCTTTTATGAATGTGCAGGTAAATACAAATTTCACCTTGATAGGTTTCTTTTTATTATCAATGAAACCCACAACTTTTGGTTTTATCTTTTTAATGAACTCATCAGGACCATAACCTTTTTTACCATCGATCCGATAGGTCTTGAAGATCCCTTTCATTGCTTGTTCCTTTTCTTTTATTTTGAAGTTTTGAAACATGTTTTTTCTAGTACCATCTATTTCTTCCTTCAATCGTTTGACTCTTGCGTTTACACTCTTCTTGATCTTCTTCGGAATATGATTCACAAGCCAATTATAAGACCTACTAAGACGTTCCTGTACTCTCTTAAAAGCCTCGGAAATCAATCTTTTTGTAACACTAATCGGATGCATATATTTGGTGGGTCTCATAACTGGAACCTCAATTTCAGGCACCTGCTCGTCCAGTAAATTTGGGGGAGTTCTAGGGGGGTTTGGTAGAACATCCCAAGATATCAAATCTTTGTCAGTTTGTACACCCATATCTCTCATGTTTTGACGATCCATGCTACTAAAACTTTATACCCCACGCTTTAAGACTGTTAATAGCCATTAGAGTGCCTTAAAGAACATTAAGGTGTATTAACGGGGAATATCAGCGGTGAAACCTCGATGATGTTGACGTGTGCCAGAATCGGCCCTTTGCAACTACTAGAGGGTAAATAAGCTTTTCAAAAAGGAATCCCAATTTAAACCAAAACTTCACGATGAAGCGTTCTAAGGATATCGTAACACATATATCATCGAAGGTGAGCCTGGATACGATCCCAAAAATTTTTTAGAGCATGTGAAAAAAGGAGTCGTCGATTTAATCAATGAGAAAAAGAAGCCGATCAAACTTAAAATCATATTTACTTGCGAATACATCAAAGAGAATCCAGCCACAGGCCAAATTAATAGAAACAGAGGCTATTTTCATACCGATGTGCTGACGATAACTGCTTCTGACGATGTGAATAAAATTTTTGACAATCAAGTTAGGGTGATGCTTGAAAAAAATCAAAAGTTTCAGAATGAAAGATCCGGCTTGGTGTTTGATCATGTCGTCTCTTTTAAAATTTATGTGGATCCTTTCGAGCCCTTACGCGGCAGCTCATTTATGCCACTACCATCGAAATTATCTCGCAAGAAAGCAATCATAAACCCCAAAAACGAGGATGATCACAAGTGCTTCAAATGGGTCATGACTGCTGCTATCTATACTGCTGGTGAACATCCATTAAGAGTAAACAAAGAGGTGAGGTCCAATTCAGAAAAATTCGACTGGACCGTCATCGACTTCCCCACCCCTCTATCTCAGAGTCACAGATTCGAAAAGAATAATCCTGAATATGCGTTCAATGTTTACGGTTATGATGAAGAATCCATGTATCCATTGAGAATCAGGAAGAAAGTGTATCTTGAAAACGTACGCGGCATCGACCTACTCCTTATCTCAAATAAAGATACGAGTCATTACTGCTGGATCAAGAATTTTCCTAGGCTGGCGGGCTCTTTCCAAAATAATCATGAACATGCGGCCCATTTCTGCCGAAGATGCCTCAGCTTATTTAATTCTCCAAAATCATTGACGAAGCATCACGAATTCTGTAAAGATCACGAATCGGTCAGAGTAGAAATGCCCTCAAATCCAGATGGGAGCAAAAATTCATTGAGTTTGAATATTACAACAGAAAGATGCGAGTCCCCTTCATGTTTTATGCAGATTTTGAATGTTACACTCAGAAGATCAGTGGCTGTTCTCTAGATGAAAGAAAGCACTTCACGAATCAATATCATAGACCATCTGGGTACTTTTATCTCATCAAATGTTTTGACGATCGAATCTACGGGCCGAAGCTGGTATCATATACATCCAAATCTCCTGAAGAAAATGTAGAAGAGTCTTTTGTAAAATCTCTGGAGAAAAGGATTAAGAAGATATACAGCAAGTTCAAGTTTCCCAAGAATATCAAGATGAGTGAAGAGGACGAAATTAATTTCAAGAATGTTACGCATTGCCACATATGCGAGCGTGAATTGGGTGCTGAAAAGACGGTAAGGGATCATTGTCATCTCACAGGAAGATATCGAGGCGCGGCTCACGAATCATGCAATTTAAAATATAAAATCCCCAAATTCTTCCCCGTGATATTCCATAACCTTTCAGGCTACGACTCACATCTATTCGTGAAAAATCTCGGCGATTCTGCAGGCAAGATAAAATGCATCCCAAACAATGAGGAGAAATATATATCCTTCAGCAAAGAGATCGTCGTGGACACATCTGAAAAGTCTGGCAAATCTTTTGAAATTAAGCGAGAAATCAGGTTCATAGATTCATTCAGATTCATGAGGACTAGTCTCAGCAACCTGGTGAACAATCTCCCAAAAGATTCATTCAGCACCATGAAGCGATTTTTAAACAGAAGATCAATTGGAACTCCTATTGACGAAAGGAGTCTTGCCTTACGATTGGTTTGATGGTTTCGACAAACTCGATGGCGCAGAGCTCCCATCGAAAGAAGAATTCTACTCAATTCTCCATGACACTCACATATCGGATGAGGATTATGAACATGCACAGAAGGTTTGGAAACATTTCAAGATGAAAAGCGTGAGAGACTATCACAATCTCTATCTCAAGACTGATGTCATTCTGTTTCCCGAGGTTTTTGAGAATTTCAGAGATGTCTGCTGTAAATATTATGACCTAGATCCCGCCTGGTATTATACATCACCCGGATTAGCTTGGGATGCGATGCTGAAGAAGACCGGTGTGAGGCTTGAACTTCTGCGAGATCCTGAAATGCTACTCATGTTTGAGAAAGGGATTCGCGAAGGTGTATCGATGATCACTACCCGATATGCTGAGGCGAACAATCCTAACATAAAAGATCACGATCCTCAGAAACCAACGAGCTACATCACCTATCTAGACGCAAATAATCTATATGGTTGGGCGATGATCAAGCCTCTGCCGACTAATGGATTCCGATGGATGGAGGGCGAGGAACTTTCTGAGTGGCAGAAATATCCATGCATCCTCGAGGTTGATTTGGAATATCCAGAGCATCTTCATGATCTCCATAACGATTATCCACTCGCACCCGAACGACTCAAGATCGATAAAGTAGAGAAGCTCATCCCAACATTATCCCAGAAGAAGAATTATGTCATCCATCATGAATCTCTGAAAATGTATCTGAGTCTCGGATTGCAGCTGACCAATATACATAGAGGGATCGCATTTGAAGAGTCGCAATTCTGGAAATCCTACATCGACATGAATACAGATCTCAGAACCAAAGGAACCAATGATTTCGAGAAGGCTTTTTTCAAGCTTATGAATAATTCCGTATTCGGAAAGACCATGGAGAACATCAGAAATAGATTGGATGTGCAGCTGGCTACGAGCGAATATCAAGCGCGCAAGCTCATCTCCAAACCGAATTTCCAACATTGCACCATCTTTTGTGAGAATCTGGTAGCCATCAACATGAAGAAGACGAAGCTGACATTTGATAAGCCTGTATACCTCGGCGCCTCCATTCTAGATCTGAGCAAGACCCTGATGTATGATTTCCACTACAACTACATCAAGCTGAAATATGGTGAGAGAGCTGCACATACTATTTACGGATACGGACTCTCTCATGTATCATATAGAGACTGAAGATTCTACCGAGATATAGGCCCCGATGTTCGCGAATTATTCGACACGAGCAACTTCGCCAAGGATCATCCATCCGGCATCTTCTATAGCGCGAACAAGAAAGTGATCGGAAAGATGAAGGACGAAACCGGAGGCAATCAGATCTCTGAATTCGTCGGCCTCAGAGTGAAACTATATTCTTTCAAGATGGATGAGGGGAAGGAAGAGAAGAAGTGTAAAGGAATCGCGAAGGCTGTGGTGAAGAAGACGATAAGTCACGATGATTACAAGAGATGCCTTTTCGAGAAACAACCTCAGATGCGGAAGATGAATGTGATCAGGAGCCATCTACACGAGATATATATCTTGCGAGGATGACAAACAAATCATCAGAGAAGATGGAATCAAAACATACACATACGGTCAATTCACACTCTCGGGCGGTACTTCCGTATCCTCCGGCTCAACTTGAAGCTCCTCACGAACGAATCCTCTCCCTGGACAACCATCCAGATAATACAAGATCGGCTGACTCGGTGATAGCACACTTCGGGATAAATAATAAATCTCCAGACTCCAGATCGGATCCGTGGCTCCTCTTCTCTCCCCACACTCATCCTCTCCCGGAGCGTATAAATATCGAACCGCGACCTCTGAGGGCAATCTCCTTCTCATCAACCCCCACTGGTCTTTCGTATCTCTTGTGCTTGATCTCAACCCCTTTCAATCTCCCCGTTATTTTAGTGGGCTCTCTATTCAACGTTCGGATGATATCAGGTAATCTCTTCACCCAGACTCGGGACTCTCATCTGATATCATCTCCTGCGCATACTGATGGCTGAATAATTTCTCCCCTATCGTTCTATTCGCCCTGTCCACGTAAGCCTGAGCCCGATGATTCCCAGCCGAACTTCGCTGCATAATCACCCCATGCTTCTCCATAAGTTTTGAGACATTGCCCATGAACTCTCTCCCGGGATTCACCATCAGAGTATTCGGCCATCTCAACTTGCGCGCATAGATCTTCGCAAAGGCTCTAGCAACCTCCCCGCTATCTTTCGAGGTTATCGCTTCCGCATCCTTGTATCTCGAAGCGGCATCCACCACGACGAGAGCATAGCGATATGTCTTCCCTCTAAAATTATCATGAGGGAGGAACAATAAATCACCCAATGCGGTCTCGGAATGTAGCTCGGTGGTGGGAGATATATCTGCCATAAAGCTTGCTTCTGCAGCCATTCTCTAGCCTCATCCTCACTCACCTTCGCCGCATCTGCCAAGTTTGGTATCGCTGCATACCCCTTCCAATATCCAGAAGCAGAGTAATATATCTCACTTAGATTCTTTTCTCGATACATTTTAAAGATAAGGAGCCTCCATTTAAAATGGCTACTGTATCGGAAATTCTCGAACCTAACCGAACTCCTCGTGATCGAAGGGGCTTGAAGGCGGAGACATCATTGAATCGAGTCACATTTACACCCTCATCCGCCATCCCCGGTGAAACCCTGTATATCCACATTCCCAAATTATCAGAGAATGTTGTGATCGTACCAGGCAGCGTATACCTCATCTTCGATCCTGATGTCTCAGGGCACAAGGATAATACTCTGGTCAATAATGTGGGGAGGAATCTCGTCTCCAGACTCAGAGTTGTTTTCGGCGGAGAGACCCTACAAAATACGCAGAGATTCGATCTATTTTAGACATATCATGATCTACACCTCTCGAAAAAGGAGCGTAGAGATAGGTTGAGAGAGGGCATCTCTTCTGAGAACGTTCGCAAACTCAGAACAAATGCTGGCGACAAAGATACTTCAAACGCAAAGGAGGTCTCTATAGCGGCGTTTTCACAATACCAAAAATGTGATACCTCTAGATCATGGCGTCTTCTATCCGAAATCTCTGGCGCATCAGTTAACATTCGAGATCACTCTGGCTCCCGTCTCTTATATCGTCGTCTATTCGAACGCTGAGACCCCTCCAAATTATACAATCACGAACATTGAGGTGGAGTATTCATGCATCTCAAGTAAATCTCTGGCGGAAGATGCGATGAGCTCTTATCAATCTGGCAAAGGATTCCTGTATGAGAACATTCTCCTGCACAAGACAGTCACGATCTCCAGGCCCAAGGATGATGTGATTAATAAGCATATAAATCTGCCGAGGAGATCCATGACGGGAATCTTATGCCTCTTCACGGATGGCTATCCAGCGGAAGGGAGAGATTCTGAGAAGTTCGTGAACCCTAAAATCACATCGATCAATATCAACGTGGATGGGATGCCGAATGGCCTCTTTTCAAAAGGAATGATGCCAACCGACCTCTGGAGATCCGTGATTAAGCGCTTCGGGTTGGATAATTCTGTGAGAGAGGAAGATTTCTACACGGATAAATTCGCGCTTTGGATCGATCTCAGGACCTATCCTGATAACGGTCGGCATGATGGCATCTCAGTCTGGGTATTAACTTAGCAGCTCACCTACATTGCGAAACCTTTCAGAGAGAATGTTGCTTGCGTCATCTCCTTCTACAATCCATCGCAAGTCACAATGAAAACTCTCTTCGAAGATTACGGCGGGGATCTGAGTGCTGATGATCGCAAATATTCTGAGAAGGCTCTGAAGGAGGAGAAGTATTCCTGATTATGCCTGCACCTTCGCCGCCCCTTCGTAAATTATTTAGAGATACCGGCGGCGAGAATATAAACATCATGGTGAAGCTTGAAGAATTTCTCAACAGAGAGAGCAGGATGATGCGGATGAAGAGGAAGTGAAGAGTGATTTGGAGGATTAGAGAGACGAAAGAACATCTTGGGAAGGAGATGGATCATGCTGCCATTCGCAAACTGTCGGATAAGGATGTCGAGAAATTCTACCAAAGATATCAAATCGTCTCCGGCAGGAAGATCGCGGATGGGCTGGTGAACTCATCATTCGGATTGATCTCCAAAGTTGTGAGTAGGTTCGTGAATATAGATGATGAGAGCGAGCTAGTGAAGGATTGGAAGAATGATCAGCTGATCCACAAGGAGATCTCGGAACTCTCGGGATTATTGGTGCTTAAGGACGATCGGCTGGTGGCGCTTCTATCAGCAGTCCTGCACGTCGCTAGGCACTTCCAGATAGCGGGGGATCAAGAGAAGGCAGCAGAATCTTAAGAGGTTTAAAGGAAGTTAATATATATGTACTTTTCTTAATATGGACTTATTAAGAAGCTTAAAGATAGGATGAGCAGATCATAAAAATGTCTGAAGAAGAAACGAAAGATGCTGTTGAACAGATCACGAAGGAACCTGAGGCCCCGCAGCAGATAAAGGATCCCAAGAAGGTCGCGGCCGGTATGAGATTGGCTCAGTGTAATAAGAAGGCTAAAGAGGCACTGATGAGGCAAGAGGAAGAGGATACTGATCGATAGAGAGAGCGAGAAGATAGAGAGAAAGGGCGAGGGGGAGGGTCCGCTTGGCTTCTAGGATTGTCTTTCCAAACCGTCCTATCTCTGGCTGGAATTGGTCTCTACGCGGCTGATCTGTTCATGAGATATTGGGCTCAGTAGAACGATGATTTTAAGATGCCGGAAACGCGAGTGATTCAAGAGCCTCCAAAGAATAATTCAAACGATAACTGGATGTAATTTAAGATGTCCGACAATAAGCTCGTGAAAACCATTACTGATTCTGCAGCTCTCGTTGGCCTTTCCGCCGGTGTGGGGTGGCTTGCCAAAAAAGCTCTGAAAGAGAACTTCCTCGCGGATCCATCATCGAGCGTTATGAATTACGTGAAATGGGTCGCCGTCCTGGGAGGGAGCATTTATCTAAAAACCTATTTAGAGGATCAGAACGTATTACCTAAATGAGCAGTTACAAACTTGTGATGGAAATGTATCGGCGAGATTTGATGTTTCATTTCATAAAGACTTTTGTTGACTCTTTATAGGATGCTGAAAAACATCTGAACGATGCCATGCAGTACCTATTGATGAATGGCAAGAATTGATCATACCTAGTAGAGATGCGATGGTAAGTTGCTATTTTAATGATGGAAATCGCGATCATGATGTTGAACCTAAGTTGGATGACTACAGATTTAAAAGACAGATCACTAATAAATTAAATGGCGACGATTGCGATCATTCTTGGAGGGGCGATTCTCAATGCGACTGCATTCATTGGCGGCAATTATCTCGCGAAGACTTTGAGCGGCGCCTTGGCATCGGATCTCGAGAGGGAAGGAGAAAGGCACGATAAGGCTCTGGAGAAATATCAGAAGGATTATGCCGAATTTTCAGGAGAAGAGATTGGTGTTCATTGATTGGGTGAATGAGAGGCAGAGTGATGAGAATAGGGCTTATAAGGATATCTCGAATACTGATGCGGCCTTGAGACTATACAATCAGACTCGCGAGCCGAGATTCTCCGATTATTATAGACCCAGTGATGATCAGAAGACTGGTGAGTTGATGTATGTGGGCGGTGGGATGTTGGCGATAGGCTATGCGGTGAGTAGGTTATTTTAAATTAATTTAGAGACTTCTTTACTAATTTTCAAGTAAAGAAACATGGCTGAAATTCCAGAAGAACTCGATCCGACTAAATTAAATGAACCTGGCGCTAGTGGGGGAGACAATGATGCAGGTGATGAAACACTCTATATGAGTCCAATAATCTCAACATCAGTCCCTCGTGTCGAACTCGATATGGAAGAAAGATCATTCATTGAGGATGACGATGAAACTAGGCCTTTGAAACTAGGCCTTTGATACGTAGGGAAGGTGATCGCGATTATGCTTGGGATAAGATTAAATGTAAATTTCCAAAAGTGGACAACTCCAAATTTACAGCTGATACAGATAAACTTGGCAGGGTAATTGTGAAATTAATAAGAGGCAATCCCAAAGGTAATGGTGAAGAGAATGATAAATTACCAAAAACCATAACTAATAGTCTCGGCCCCAGCGCGGAGCAAATCGTGGAAAGTAATGAAGGTGAGATAACCAAGAGAAAAGAATGGGTCAGTAAACTTAAGGAAAAACTAAGATTTCATAGAGATAAACCGCTAAAAACCCCGGAGGAAACAAGCCAGATCGAGACGCTTGAGAGAGAGATAGATGAACAAGAGAGAAAGATAGGCGAGATAGAGGGAGAGAATGAGCGGATACAAGAACGAATGTCATTGAGAAATCGAGTGAAAGCTATCTTGGGTGGCGAGTGCGGTTTCTCTGGTAATCAGTGTCATAGTCTCGAATCTCTCCAAAGGCTTATCGAAATTGGGCAAAGGAATTGGGAATGGGCTGAAGGCGATTGGGAAGAAACTCGGTGAGATATTGCCGGGAATGGTGGGTGCGATCGTGACCTTCCTTTTCAAGACGGCTGGAGAGGTTATCTCGTTTCTCGGGAAGAATGCGTGGCTATTGATCGTCGCGGTCGTTGTGTATTTTGTAGAGCAGCTTAAAAAAAAGAGACGTTAAATATAAATATGTGGAGCTATTGCGTCAAAGAGAGAAAGGAGACAGAATGTGTGCCTGGCAGTGAGAGGTATTCCAAGACTTCCAATGGGAGATACATGATGAGGTGCAGATGTTCGAGCTGTGGAATAACGAAGACCCGATTCCTTTCACAGGCGGACTATAAATATTTAAGAAATTCCAAAAGATAATCTAAAATGCTGAAAGTCACGATGTTCGATTCTGAAACTCGAGTTTATTTGGATCCTCCTCTAGACAGAACTCGGGAGATGCAGCTGCTGAATTGTAAGATTCCCAAAAGACTCATCAATTTCAAAGAGCGTCAAACCCTTTTCAAGGAAGAGAATCGCCCCTTTCTGATCATTGAGCCTGGGACCTATTCATTGCGAAGTATTCATGCGATCTTTCTCAACGATAAAGAGAATGCGAAGTTCGCGATAATTGAGACTGATTCGGTGGATTATCTGTATTCGAATAAGAGCTATAAGCTGAATCTTTCGAGAGGGCTGCAGCTTGGTTTGGGAGTGCCGGAAGTTATAATGCCTGGCAAATTATACCCGATAAGCGTGCAGAGTAAGTAGCGTCTGAAACTGGTCTGCAGTCTGGTGGATAATCGATCGTCCTATATGAATTCGGGGAGATTTAGCGATGAAGCGGTGAAAGTTTCTTCTTCATCTCTGCTTGCTCATGTGTCATCTCAGAACTATGCTGCGTTGCCATCTCAGAAGTTGAAGGGCCCTATAAATTATTTTACTCTGACCATTCTGGATAGTGAAGAAAAGTATAGGGATAGGGAAGAAAAGTAGACTTAAAAGGATCGATGATTACAGTTAGTTTAAGATTCGCATAATGTCTTGGAAATAGATCAGATCATCCATCGTTAGGTATCAGAAGCTTATGAATTTCGCGATCGAAGAGGCCAAAGACGTGGGAGCCGATCCTGAGGTGGTCTACCATATTCTGAAATTCGGCTTCCTATCTAGAAGGTTGGGAAGTGACGATGTTCATTATGAAGATGGGGAGATTGTTTCCATCGATGGGGTGGCTTATAATCTATATAATTTGGAGGGAGGGCCAATCATAGATGAACCAGAGAGAGTGATCCCCGAAAAGACATCTCGACATATTAAGGAATGAGTTGAAGCACAATGATGGCGTTCTGAAGAAATATAATCGATCGAAAGGTGTGCTCATAAATGCGAGTTCGGTTTGTGGCATCTTATCTGGAGTTTTGGCAGCTTCAGGCCTGGCCAGTTCACTCAGCGGATTCGGTATAGTAGTCGCGATTCCTTTGGGAGTTGTGAGTGGAATTCTGGTTTGCGCATCGATAAGGTGTGAGCAGGTTTCTAAAAGCTTATCCACCAAGGCGACTAAACATCAGAGCACTGTATCTCTGGCGAGGGCGAAAATAAATACGATAGAAGATCTGATCTCCAAGGCAATAAGATATCTGATGAGGAGTTCTCCATGATCATTGAGGAGCTTAAGAAGTTCGAAATTCTGAAGGCTGATATACGGCGAAAGAATAAAAAAAGTCCTCTAAAAAAGTACGATTCCGTGATGTTGAAAAATCTGGCCAGAGAAGAAATACTCAGAGAGTTAAGCGGCGCGCAATCACGGTGAGTTTCGAGAAGGTCTATTATTAGCTTAAAAATATCAAATCATCTATCTAATAATCAAGATAGAAGATGGGTTCATTTCCAAAGAGTTTGACCTTGACGAATGAAAACTATCCGATACCCGCGATTGCTTTCGATAGCTTCAGTTCTGACGTTACGGATCTGTTGACCTCTCTGGATATCTATGTATCGAAGGGACAGAAATTCACAGCCAAGATGCGGAATGTTTTCAAATCTCAGGTTGCGACGTTCAAATCTTCAAAACAAAGCCGAAGATTGTTGAATGCTCCTGATATGAACTATTGGCCGCAGCAGCTTAATTTCGCGGTTTGGTGCGCGACTGCTTGATGTGGTGTGAGCCCTTTTGAGAGTCTGAACTATCCGAGTGTTGTTAACGGCTTCATCAAGCTTCACATCTATTTCACGATCAGGAGAATATTGTACGAATTGAATATGCCGTTGCCGGATGAGCAGCCCTTTGTTATCTCGAACAATCCGTATAGTAAGGTTGCGTATCAGAGATTGTGCAGAGAATTCGGAATAGCGGATAACTCTGACTTCAGATGGAAGGGTGGAAGGAATCATGGCCTGGACGATATATTTTTGGATTATGGCGCTGGATATCAAGGGAGGGGTGGAGGGTTTCAGAACGTTCATCTGGTGAGGAATTATGATACAGCGGCGAATCAATGGCCGGGTGAGGGCGGCAAATTTTAGGATGAGGGTGGGAAGAAGGAAAGTGGGAATCTGATTTCGTTCATGAGAAATGATGATTTCGCTGGGTTCAAATATATTTGGTTTATACCAATCGATGGAAATAGATTGACGAAGGCTGGTCTAGGTAGATTGAATCTGTCTGCGGAAGCTTTCGTATATTGCGTATTGGGATCGCAGGTGAACACTAGGAATTCGATCGTTGGGAATGGTGGTGGGGCGATCGAGACGCAGCAGGAGTTTCTATCTTTGTTCGAGAGCAGAGATATCATACCGCGACTCAGGAGGTGAAGTTAAGGCTGGATCTGGCGATTGCTCCGGGGGTGTAATGATGCCGAATAACATGATTATAAATACGGAGAGTGTTGTGGGGCATAATAATAAGCTGATGGAAGCGACGGATGGGATGAGGTACGGTGTTAATTTAGATGTGAATCAAGAGATGAAGACGGTTGGGATTCAGCATAACTTGGGATCTTCGAAGGTTACGATGCCGCATGTGGTGGAGAAGATCGCGAGGCCTGTGGAGAATAAGAAGCCGGAGGTTGTGGATGAGGAGGATGTGGGAGAGAGTTCGCATCAGGCTAATCCAGCGGCGCTGGCTGTTATCGCTGGAGGAGTGGGGTGGTATTTGTTTTCATAATCAGATTGAGATTATGAAGGTTTCTGAGGGAGGGAGATTTACTGCTGATTATTTTTTTCGAGCTTCAAGCTTCTTGCGGAGGCGGTCTTTTTTTTATTTTTTTTTTGTAAAATAATAAAGAATAAGATTGAGATTCTGGAGTCTATTCAAGGCCGCTAGTATCGTCATCATACATCGGATCTATAACCTCTTCTTCGTCTTCCTCATCCTCTCCATCAGGTAGTGGGATCAATTTAGCCTTAGTTAGAAGCATCTTGGGTATTGCTTCAGACTTCTTGAAAAATATATGCCTGACCCATAAAAAGAGCTTGACCTCACATCTTTTTCCAAAAATTCAGAAACATTACATGGCCGCATCTTATCATCGAAGATTTTCGTATCATTATCGATGATCACTCTCGAAATGTGGTCCGCTATAAGAGGTCGAAGTTCGTCATCTGATTTTATGGAACAACTCATCCTCTTTTGAATTTTCTGAATTATCTTTTCCGTCTTTGATCCTGGAGATACCTGGTAATTTAAAAATGTCTCTTCGTAACCTGCATTCAAGATCTTACAAGTAGATTTCTCAAGCTCAGAGTAAAGACTAAGATCTTGATCATCCTTGATCATAGACATTTTACCGTGTTTAGTCTTGAACCAGTCCCTGACAATCATAGAATCGAAATGGAAATTCTCAGAAAGTTTTACAATTCTTGACATGTTTTGAGTTTTTTGGAATTTGTTTCTATACTCAAAGACATTTCAATTTTTCACAAAATACTCAAACTAGTAACTACAAACTAGACACACTCACAACCTTCCTATCGTTTCATCGCGATTGGAAACTAGACGACTCGCAACCTTCTCAAACTAGATAACTAGAAACTAGACACATTCGCAGCCTTCTCAAACTCGTAACTAGAAACTAGATAACTAGAAACTAGACGACTCACAACCTTCGCAACATCCTCGAAATTATGGACCAAAGAACGCGCGAGAATGAGTGCACGAAAACGGCCGGAGAGGGACTCTGATAACGGAGAATCGTTCTTCCTCATAGAACGCACGAGAATTATCGCACGATGATTTTGATAACAGAGAATCTCTCTGTCCCAGAACCGGCACATTTGCACTACTACGTAAAACATTCAATATGGCGGTCGTAAAGTCATTCAATATGGCGACCAACTCCAAACTGTTTCATTATATGCACATGTCCTTGTTCTCCCTACTAGGCCCAAGCCCCGCTCTCTGGACTCAGTCGCCGTCTATAACTACTAATTTACCAGACAATCTCTGAGTAATGACGCTTTGAAAATTCGAAATTTTGCAAAGAATGTATGAATTCATTAGCACTTTTGCCATAAGTATTTGGTGGCAATAACTCGCTCGTTATGAAAGCTAAAGGCATGAAATTGGACATTTAGCTACTCTTGACATGTTCTTTTGCCTTTTGAAGTCAATTTGTGAATAGCATGATGTCTTCTATCAGCAAACTCGTATGTTAATGAGACAAACTGTAAACAATGTTGCCAGCAAAGATTCGCCTATAACCTACTAGTACTCAGCTAGTATGGAGCAGTTTCTACACTTTCGTCCAGGTTAGTGGCTTATGATAGCTTTAATTCTGTTATTAACTTCCATGATATCCCAGGGCTCAGTATATCAAAGCATATAATATTCAGCTAATATATTATTTAAAGACTTGTTTATGTAAATACAAGTGATAAATGCAATCTTCTTTTGATACCTGGGCTCCAGGCATCAATCATTATTTATCCTATTTTAATTTTATGCTGATAAATATAGCCACATTTCATTATTTGCATACATTCAGTCCTGGCACCAGTGTTTCATGTAATAGTCTGGTTTCAAAACAACAAAGAAGTATTGACGTTAGAAAGAGGGCCAACAAAAATATCTGGAGCATTTATTATTCATGATTTTTAGCACAGATATAACTGTCATTTGAGTCAGAGTGACTGTATCAGTCTCTTTCATTGGCATGCAATAAATTCACTCTGTATGGTTATGCGCTTAATCCATAATTTTCTATGCCATCAGTAGTTTGCCTGGAAGAAGCGAACCCAGATAAATTCTCGGAATTTCAAAGTCTTCGGCAAAGATTCTTGTGGCCTGTTCTTCGGTTTGGACGACGTACATCCTGCATAAGGCTGACAGAAATCATCTTGTGGTTGACATTTTCACTCTGCAATGATATATCATTCTCATATTTTCAAGGTAATGCTAATCTGAGTGGGCTATATTGGGTAGAATGTGGGGCATAGTGATGAGGGTGGCTGGGTAAACAGGGCACCTTGAGCCTTGATCATTGTCTTCAAAATAGGCATGCCTAAACAAGGTGGTACCAATTTTGCTCTAATTCATACTTACCCAGTCAAGTACTGCCAGATGAATTCGCATGTTGAATGTCAGGTCAGCAAAGTGAATCCTCTTTGGGCAATAAATGAGAATGACATTGTTGAAGGATTCCACCCAGTAGGTGTCGCGACGCTGGAAATAGAAAAATATAGACCCAGTCATTGAGGCAGTATAGCATAATTGGCCTTCATTTGGTTTGATGTAAGGATGGTTATCAACGTTGAAATTACGTATCAAATTTTTTTTAATCATTTAATTACATATACTAGTCAAATCTTACCAGCCAACGTAGTTTGTGAAGTGGCAAGTACATAGCTTACCAGACAGTAGTCTTCAGCAAGCTTGTACACCTCGGAGTCCAAAATGAATTTCCTCAGTGCAGATATTGCCCCTGGGTTATTGAGTCGAACTTTGCTGCAGTTGTATCCAGGTTTCTTACATTTAGACTCCCTGTCACAGCTGTTGTGATTGCTCTGTAATATAGAAAGCTCATCACTAGAACAGGTCTAAATTGCAGCACCCATACTTCCAGCAGAAAGCAACCATTAAAAGGATATTTTATGAAGCCTTTCTATAGCTGATAATGATCGATTATTGTTAATAGTCTCCTAGTCAATTTATCTGGACTAGTGCAGGTTTTCATTGAATAGTAAAAGTGTCGTTTCACACTGCCCTCTGTAGGAAATTGAAATCACATAGTTTTTAAGAAAAATTCATTATGAAACTTTACCAGCAACATTATTCGATGGCTGTAGAATATTGTAATTCTGTGATTACAGAAGCATTTTGATACTGTGGAAATTAAATATTTTGAGAGACATACGCTTGTCTGACAGTTCTGTAAACCACTTTTGCCCCTCCCATTTCTGTGCCCCGCTGCTAATATCCTTCACAGCCTTTGCCAATCCCTTTGTTCCTGGAAATAAGCAGAAAGTATTTAACATTAAGTGCATACCCAAGTAATGTCACTTACTTGTGGACTACTGTTGTGAAGATTGCATAAATATGAAAAATGGCAATATTTACGGATTTATTACATAATAATGTTACAGTAATAACTTATGTTAATATTGATAATAACATTAATACAGGTATAAAATGCCTTTTTACCATGCCAAGTGTCAAAAGAAATTCTGGATTTTTTTTATTTTATTTTTTGTGACGCTCGTCACGCGTGTCACGCCGCGCTTCCGTTTTTAATTGTTATTTGATTCATCTACTGATTGTAATTTTAGACGCCCTAAGAATTTTCCTATCACACGTAATCACTTTTCACAATCGCACAATTCGAAAGTGACACTACGCCCAGCACAGCTTTTCGTTTTCGTTCTACCACGATCTCTCATTGCGAACACTTGCATGCCCGGAGCGGAACAACGTAAGTTTTCTTGTTTATTTCTTGTTCGTTTTGTTGCCTGTTCTCATTTCACTTCATTTGTATCATAGTTTTCTACCTCCTGCCATGAGGGCGAATTATAAATAAATCAATTTGAGAATCTGGCACAGAGTGGTTTAAACGGCGTTACCTGGCTCATCGCACTCGGGGTTGGGAACGCGACATTTTTTTTAATGCTTCAACACTTTATTTTAAACATTACAAAGTATTACAAAACAAAACATTGAATAAATAAATTACTCTACTTTGCACAAAAGTGCCATGGTGATTATATAATTAAAACTTATAGTAAACACAGGAGAGGTTTCCATAGAGAGTGAAACTTGTTAATTAGCCCTTTGGATTGAGATATGCATTTATGTACAATTAGCTTGCCTTTAACAAAATCAAAAATCAGGTCGATGTTAGGGGTCTTCTGTTCGAATCTCTGAGTAAAAATGTGTCTCTTTCCCAGTAAAATAAAATAATTGAAAATTAGAGTTCTTTTGTCTTCTGGATTGTAACCATAAAGTACGCTTAATTCATCTATAAGGTAACAGTCACCGCTTTGATGATTCCACCAGGACATTATTTTTGCCCAGAAACTGGTAATTTCGGTACAATTGACTAGCATATGGGGAAGTGTTTCTAAAGAGTTACAATGAACGCAGAGCGGGGAGTTTGAAATATTCATCTTATATAATTAGCTGCCATAGAGTAAAATATTGTGGATTACTTTATACCGGAACATACATAATTTAGTATCCTCAGTTAAGCGAAATGGCAAAGGGTAAATTGCTTTAAGCTTGTCAGAACCAAGACCTAGTCTACATAGCCTAGAACTAGCCAAAGGTTCCTGGAATTTCCTTTCTATTAGCCTTTTGCGAATACGTTTGCAGCTGTTTTCAGCTGTTCGTTTCAACTTCTGCTCACTGAAATTAGAGTCCAGCTTGAGAGCTGCACGTTTCCATTTGTCTGGAATGGCCGTAATAAGGCCGTAGAAATTAGTAAAAGGCGGCCTAAGGCCGGTTTTCCTGCAGAAGCCTTGATAACCTAAGAGTTTACTATTTTCATTCAATAAGTCACAGATTCTTTCTATACCCGCAGCGTGCCAGTCTTTCCAGTATATAGACCTGCCTTCTATGGTTATATTTTTATTATTCCACAGAAATATGTTTCCCGGATTGGCTCGGTCATCATCTCACTCCCGCGCACCTTGAGCATCAGCCCAAGATTTAAGGACGTCTATATAGAAGGCTGGCACGGTGTTAAGATTTAAAATATTGTAATGTTTTTTGTTCTGTTCCTTGACTGAACAGGACTCTAAATCAACGTACCATACACGTGCGTAACCATTTATAGTAAATATGATCCCTTAACACGTGATGTGTTAATCAATAACCGCACATCCCCCTTTCTAGACAAAAATATTGTTAACACTATAAGGCTGAAGTTCTGAGACTTAAAATGGAAAATCTGGTGAAACAATCAAAGTCTTATATCTTAAAGAAAATCAAGTCACTGTCCGGTTAAACAGATGAATAGAACAAAACAAATCGGTCTCTCTAAACGGTTACACTATGAGACCAAGTTCGCAAATTGAGTCTGGTAGGCGGAACAACAGTTCTACCCGAACGAGTCTTAACAACACTACAGGGAGTGTTGACGTCTTGTGGGATTCCTGTATAATTGTTCCTGTGGTCATTTCCAGTTGGAAAGGGTGTCACAGTTTCCTCGATCTCCTCATTTGGGTTTGAGGCAAGATGTCGTCTGTTCCTACGAAGAAGAGATTGCTCTGTTTTGACGACATATGACCTGTGCTGCGGGGATTTCTGAATTACCACTGCTGGGGAGCTCTTGTCTGGTATCCAAACTTTGTCACCTGGATTTAAATCAGGAAGTACTGATGGTCGATGGCGTTTATTGAATTTTCAGCTTGTCGCTGTTTGTAGGCTCTCTCAGACTTTCGCAGTTGTTCGAAGTTAGGCAGCTTGGGAATTAGTTTCTCAGGTGTCAGTGGGAGTGTTGAGCGCAGCTTTCTTCCCATCAGTAGCTCTGCTGGAGTGTAACCATTCTCCAGTGGTGTGGATCTGTATGTAAGTAGTGCCAAGTAGCGATCTTCTGACTTGATGATCAAGTCTTTAGCGGTCTTGACAGCTCTTTCCACTTCACCGTTACTCTGTGGGTAGTGAGGGCTACTTGTGAGGTGTGTGAAGCCCCATTCTTCGGCAAATTTTGAAAAAGTGGCGGGTGCAAATTGAGGTCCATTGTCAGAGACAACGATTTCTGGGATGCCATGGCGACAGAAGAACGACTTTAAGTGGTTGATAGCGTTCTCAGTTGTTGTACTCTTAAGGGGAGCTATTTCGAAGAATCTCGAATAATAGTCCACGACAATGATGTACGTTTTGCCATTGTGGTAGAACAGGTCGGTAGCTACATTTTGCCATGGTCTCTCTGGCAGAGGAGTTGGTATCATAGGCTCTGCATAGTTCTTTCGGTGTTTGCAACAGGTCGGGCACGTTGTGACCACGTCTTCAATCTGTTTGCTGAGACCAGGCCACCAAACTGACTCACGGGCTCTTTCGCGACATTTCCGGATTCCTTGGTGTCCCGCGTGGATTTTATCCAACATGTCCAAACGAAGGGATGAGGGAATGATGAGTCTTGAGTCTTTCATCAGGAGACCTCTCAGGAACGTAATAGAAGCTCTTTCTAGCCAATAAGCATTAATTGCTGAGTTCAGCTTCGACTTGTCAGGCCATCCTTCGGTACAGAATTGCTGCAGTTTTCGGCACACTTCATCATCTTGCTGGTGAAGTCGTATCTCTTCTAATCTTCGCTCAGTAGCTGGAAAGCCTTCCAGGATGTTAGCCACATACAAATTGAGGTCTTCATTGAGACGTATGTCAGCTTTTGTAGGTTACTTTCTCAGAGGTGCTCTTGAAAGTGTGTCTGCAACTACCAATGCCTTTCCTGGAATGTGACACATGATGAATGAGTATTTCATTAATCTCATTTTAAATCTCTGGATCCTTGGAGGAAGTTCATCCAAGTTTTTCGAGCCAAACAGCGGCACCAACGGTTTGTGGTCTGTCTCTATGAGGATGTCTTTTCCTAGGATGTAGTCATTAAACTTCTCGCACGCCCATGTTGTCGCAAGCGCTTCTTTTTCGATTTGAGCATACCGCTGCTCGGTGCTAGTCATGGATCTTGACGCAAAGGCCACTGGTTTCCTTCTTCTAGTTTCTTGTTCTTATAGGAGGACTGCACCAAGTCCATAAGATGAGGCATCTGCGGACAAGATTGTTTTCTTCGCAGAAGCATAGTGCGCAAGGACTGGGGTTGAAGTGAGCTCCTTTTTCAACTTCTCAAAGGCATCCTGCTGGGTCGGACTCCAAAGGAATTCATTCTTCTTGCTCAGAAGATCTCTGATTGTTTTGCTTTTCTCTGCTAGGTGGGGAACAAATTTTCCTAACTGGTTCACCATTTCGAGAAACCTACGGACGTCACTCACATTCTGGGGTGTGTCCATGTCCTGTATTGACTCTGTTTTCTCTGGGTCAGACTTGATTCCATCTCCGTTAAGAACATATCCAGCAAACTTGACTCCTTCCTTCGAAAATTCGCACTTTTCTGCATTTAGAGTGGCTCCAGCGTCATCAAGTTTCTTTAATGCCGCTTTGAGTCGACGGTCATGTTCCTCTTGGGTTTTCGCAAGAATGAGCATGTCATCAATAATGGAAATGTGGCCCTCGGATCCCTCCAATATTTGGCTCATCTTCTTTTGGTAATGTTCTGGCGCAGACTTGATCCCGAACGGCATTCGATTGAAACAGAACCTGCCAAAGGGTGTGATGAATGTCGTCAACAAGCGGGAATCTGGGTCGAGCCTCTCTTGCCAGAATCCAGAATTGCAGTCCAACTTGGTGAAGAACTTCGATTCACTGATTTGGGCCAACACGTTGTCAATTTTTGGTAAAGGGTATGTCTCCCGTTGAACATTCTCATTGAGTTTCGTTAGATCGACACATATGCGAATTCTCCCATCAGACTTTGGAACAACAACCATGCCTGCACACCAGTCGGTTGGTATGTCAACTTTTGAAATGACGCCAAGGGTTTCCATTCTCTGTAGCTCTGCTTTGACCTTCGGCATGAGAGGTAGTGCTACACGTCTTGGTGTTCTAATAGCATAAGGTGTTGAACCAGGTTTCAACTTGATGCTGAATTCTCCTTCCAGCTCTCCCAGACCTTTAAACAAATTAGGGTACATTGTGTTAACTTCTTGCTCAATTCTTGTGCTGTCATCTGAGTGAATTGTTTCGACTTTTTGTACCAGGTTCAGGGCTTCAATGGCTGGTCGTCCTAGCAACGGTTCTTTCAGGTTTTCAACGATGTAAATTTCTTGTGTTGTCGCCTTGCCATTTCCGGTTTTCAGGTTTTCTTTGATTACTCCTTTTACAGAAAGTTTAGACTGGCCAGGTCCAAACAGTTCTCGCGAGGATTTGTAGAGATTGCCCATTCCGGTTTGCAAGTACAGGGACTCTGGGATGACTGTCACGTCTGCACCAGTACAGATTTTAAAGCCCATCTTTGCTTTTCCGAGCGATAAATTCACGGACCATTTGGCTTGGGATTCATCGCCTTCGACTGCTCGAAGGAAATAACAACCTTCGTCTGAAGTACCACTTTGTATTTCTTCGTCTACCAAACGAACGATTTTGCTTTTACATTCTGAAGCGTAGTGTCCACGTTTCTTACATTTCAGGCAAGTCGCATCGGAAGCTGGACATTTTTCTCTTTTGTGTGCTGGCGATTTGCCACATCGATAACACTTCTTCGCGCGAGGCCTTTTAGAATTTTTCTGATCTTTCGATTCTTCGGGCAATTTTACTTTATCTTTCGGCGGTTTCCACTTGGTGTCTCAAATGCGGTTAATTTTACCATCTTCTCCATCTCCTTTAAGGATTTCATGATGTTCTTTTACCAGCTCTGAAGATTTCGCTTGCTTCACGGCTTTATCGAGTGTGAGCGTATCATCTTGCATAAGCTTCTGTGACAACGTGGCGTTACGAATACCAACAACGATGCGGTCTCGTATTAATTCTTCTTTGAGAGTTCCAAACTGGCAGGTCTCTGCAAGCTCGTACAGGCTTTCCATGAAATCGATCACGGATTCTTGTTTGCCTTGAACACGCTTGTTAAATCGAGCTCTTTCGAAGATAAAATTTGTGCGACCCACAAAGTGTGTTGCGAAACGTCCCTTTACGGTCTCGTAGACTTGATCGTCTGCAGCGAGTTGAAAGCTTCTGAAGATTTCGTTCGCGTTTCCAGTCATAGCGTAGACTTTCTCGTCTTTTTCGTCGAGGCCAGCAGCAATGCGATAGCATTCGAAGCGTCCGATCCATCGTTTCCACTCCTCCGGTTTCTTTGAATCTAATTTTTATGGTAGAGGAAACTGAGATGATGCCATTTTGGTTTCTATCGGCCGGGTTTTTCGTCGTTTTCCGATACTCCTGACACCAAGGAATGTTTTTATTCTGTTCCTTGACTGAACAGGACTCTAAGTCAACGTACCAAACACGTGCGTAACCATTTATAGTAAATATGATCCCTTAAAACGTGATGTCTTAATCAATAACCGCACAAATATTACTAGAAATACGACTCCCGCAATACCTTGCGAAGCTAGTTTTTAAAGAACTCATGGCTCATGGTGGTTTTTCCCATGAGGGATACAACCCCAATTTATGTATTTGCTTATTGTTATATCTTTATCACTTTTTATACTTTCTCAGTTCTTGTAATTATTATCATGATTATTATTGTATTACCATTATTATTATTATTATTATTATTATTATTATTATTGCTGGTATTGATATTATTATTATTGCTATTTTTTATGTTTAACATAATATACTGTTATGGGGTTGGGGTGTATGTCCTAATCTGGGTAAAGGTATTGTTCCTCTACTACTACAAGCAATTCAGTTTTCTTCTGAATAGGATTTGTATCAGTTGTGGCAAAAATGACTCATCTCTGAACAATACCATTTTTTCTTTTCGGCTTAGAATTTAATCATGTTTGCCACAGCCACAAGATCTTAAAATTCCCTTACTTTTCCCTGACAAACGTAAAATTTCCCTTACCAGCTAAATAAGAAAACTCACAAATTAGTCCTGGTAATGGCCTCCAACCTCACCTCACAGCCAACCTCTCTACCCATTTACTTAATATGCTTTCAGAAAGTCACATACAGTGCATATGGATTGATAGTTTCTTAAGGTAACAAAGTCATGGAAAAGGATTGATTTTCTAGGCAATCCAAAATCAGCTTGTCATTTAATTCTACCACTCCAATACATTTCATGTCACATTCTTAATTACACAAAACCATAGCTGAATTGACAATAAATAAATTAGAACTCTTAAATTTCACTTTTCCCTGACTTCTCTCAAAGACTTAAACTTTCCCTTACTGGAAATGAAATTCCCTGACTTTTCCCTTGCTTGAAGAATTTTTTCCCTGACCATTTCCTGACCTGTAGCAATCACGCTAGTGCAGTCATTTGTCCATACAGTTAGTGTGGAAAATCATGATTGAAAGCATAGGGCATTTAGGAATCTTCAAAGACCTGTTATTACATACAGCAACCTCGGAATGAATACATAAAAAAGATCATAAAAATTTTGGCATTACAAACTTTAGTTTCTCCTTTGTAGAGTTTTTTTAATGTAAAATGTCAACTGTATATTGTGGTTGTTATTAAATATTTGTATTTGACATCATAAAAATGAATTAGTCCATACAGTCATTTGTCCATGCAGTTGGTATGAAATAATCATGATTGACAGCACAGGGCTTTTAGTAAACTTTAAAGACTTTTTATTACATACATCACCATTGCAATGAATATATAAGAAAGATCATGAAAATTTTGGTATTACAAACTTTAGTCTTCCCAATGTAAAAGGTCAGCTGTATATTGCATTTGTTGTTAAATATTTGTATTTGACATCATACAAATGAATTAAACAGCATCAACGAAAAAGGTTAAGATGTTATGCCTAATTATGCAAAGTAGGGCTTAAAGGAATTTTTGATTTGTGGGAAAAGTGTGGGGGCTAAGAGAGTAATTCCCAGGGATACCTGAAACTCAAAGGCTATGGAACTTGTCAATACCAACAAAACCTTTTAATTACTTAATACATATGGTATATGTAGCAAAGATATATAGCAAAGAGAAATACTACTCAGACGTCAGTAATAAACAGCATATGCTTTATTTTCAAAGAATTGCATTGATCACTGATAATATTGCAGAACCAGTCACTAATTGTTAAGTATCTTTTCTGTTTAAAATGCTGAACATAACTGCTACAACAGACAAATCTACAATATATTTTTACTGTTGCAATGATATCAGATCACATAATTATAAATATCACAACTGCAGTCTCTGTATTGGGAATTTCTTCAAAATGGATAGCTATCGTTTTAGTACGAAAAATACCTACTTGCATTCTCATTGCTGTATTAATTCTTCGTGGCTGTAATCTTTCATTTCTTTGCGGTTGGTTTCTGTTTCCCCTTTTCTGGCACTTTATTCACGACGATATGGCAATCTGTTTTGTCGTTCGCCTTTTGATTCTGTCTGTATGCAGTTACCATAATTTTCCTTAAATTCTGAATGCTGTATAGCTAAAACGAGTCTGTTTTTATCGATAACAAATTCAATTTCCAATCTAACTTGATTGTATTCCTGGTCGTTTTCCTTGCTGTTTCCTTTGCCTTTTTTGAGCGAGAAGTTGTTGTCTTTGCTGCGATGCCCCTTATTATATTATCGTCCCTTAACCGTCGTTTCTCAATTTCTTCTTTGAGTCGCCGCTTCCCGTGTGCTGATTTTTGCGGCATTGATACTTACGTACTCGTCGACGATCTCTCGCCACTTGTGCATCTCGGAGATCTGTAAAAGTTGATTAATCGTAAAACAGTGCTCAATACGTGAACTCAGAGCGAAGTAGTTGTTGCGGGAGAAAAAAACCCCCAAACAAACTACAGCCTGTTTCGTGGTTGTCCACTCACCAGGGGATATCCAGTATGTTCTTAAAAAGATTAAAAATACTTGGAATAAAAAAATTGGTCTCTTATATATGAAAAGGTGAAATTACAAACAATAATGAAAGAAAAAAGAAAATTACAAACAATAAAAATTTAAAAAACTAACATCTAATAAAAAACCTAATGAATAGGGACTAATTTGTAATACAAGGCTCTAAGGCATTACGTAATAGCTTTTTGGATACAAAAAAATAACAAGATCGCAAGACAGGGCCCCAGAGCAAAAGCGCTTTCTGACGCAACTAAAACAAGGTAGCAGGATCCTGAAAAAGGGCCTTTGAATAAAATACAATTAGATTGTAACAAAATCCCTAAATGAGGTCCCTGAACACGTGTAATTGTAAGGAGCGTTATACTCTCAGCTAGGTAACAGGATCCCTGATTGGGCCCTTGATTAACATGTATAGAATAAAAACAAATTTTTTTTACGTAAAAAAAACACTTGTGAAAAGAAAAGGAGAAACAAATACGTTGACAGATGTTAATCAAATCTTATTCTATTCCTTGAATTGAATTCAGATCTTTTATTCAATCCGTAAGGCTGAAGGGTGCAAAGTTGTGCACTCCAATAAGCTTCTCTTGTTAGAAGACTTTCATCAAGGCTGTTATTGTCACTTGAGTTGGAAATTTGTTCAATCATTGTAAAATTGAAGTCAGAGAGAACATGAAAAGTTTTGTTGAAGTGTGTCGCAACTTCACAAGTGTTCTTATTAGTATTCATGGCCGATTTATGATTACGAAAACGCACTTTAAATTCATTGCTAGTCGAACCTACATATTGCACACTGCATTTTGTGCAGGTGACTAAATAGATAACATTTTTGGATTTGCAATGAAGATGTTGTGCAATTTGGTAGGATCTTTTAGAACTAGCGCTAGTAAAGTGGTCAAATTCAACTAAAAAGTTACGACAGAGATCGCATTTACCTTTGCATTTAAAACAACCATGTTTATCCGAGTCATTGTCCTCAATTCTTCGTGGGCGTGCAAGAATTTCCTTTATGTTTTTAGATCTTCTGTATGATGGAATAATTGATCCTCGAGAATTTAGACAGGGAAGGAGAATCATAAATAAGATGTTTATGAGAATTGAGAATTTTTCTAATGCTAGGTAAAATGGGGTTGTATATTATATATATATATATATATGTATATCTCGGCTCGATTTACTCGGGCTTGCGAGCCACGTGGTCTGACCGAAGGCGACACGATTCGCGACGCTCGGCCTTCGGCCTCGCTTCGCGAGGAATAACATAAGCGGGTGTGCAAATGCAGGTGCTCTAGAAAAGCAGTTTTGACAGCCCCAGTGTTTTAGCTATTGTTATTCTACCATATACCGAAAGGTCGCGTTGTGACCAAACATTAAATAGTGTTTTAAGTTTGTTTATTTTAGGGGTGAAGTTTTCCCGCTCGCAAAGTTTATATTTATATGAAAAAGATATCCCTAGAGAACAGATAAGTATTTCCGGCCACTTAATTTCAAAGGGAGTATCCTTCCTGGCTGCATTTTTCCCGAGCCATTTTGCTTCTGTTTTTTTCAGTGTTTAGTTTGAGACCACTACAATCACCGTAAATGTCTAACAAATCCAGAAGTTTCTCAAGCGAGAGTTCATCCTTACAAAAAGTGGTGGTATCATCGGCGTACTGGGATAATTTAATTTCTCTATTGGCGACTTGAATTCCTTTTATTTCTTTACAACATCGTATAGAGGCGGAAAGTGTTTCCACAGCTAAAACAAACAGTAATCCCGACAAAGGACAACCTTGTCTGACGCCACGTTCTAATTTAAACCAACTGGACGCATATCCACTATTAATTGTGCAGCTTGAAATGTTCGAGTAAAGAATTCTTACCCAATTCTTAAAATCATTGCCAAATTGAAAGACATCCAAAACTTTAAAGAGAAACGCCCACTCTAAGCTATCAAAACCTTTTTCGAAGTCTATAAAAAGGGCGATGCCTTCTTGATTTTGCTCTGCTGTGAAATGTATAACATGATATCCGATATCATGCGGATATTTTCTCCGATAAACCTTCCTTCAATATAACCAGTTTGTACGTCGCTCACGATTGATGGGAGTACTTTTCTAAGTCTCAAGGCGAGAGCTTTGGTGGCGATCTTGTAGTCTACGTTCAAGAGTGAGATAGATCACCAGTTCTTGAGCAACGATAAATTCTTATTCTTTTTCGGAATAAGTCTAATAATACCTTGTCTTTGTAACATCGATAACTCTCCTTTAACAAAACCATAGTTTAAAAGTGTTGATCATTGTACTACTCAAATGGTCCCAGAAAAAGCTGTAAAATTCAGCTGTTAGACCATCTGTCCCGGGAGATTTGTTTTTCTGAAAGCCTTTCAGCGCATATCTGCACTCGCTGTCCGTTAGTAGTCCTTCACATCTTCCTTTTTGTTCATTATCCAGTGTCTTTATCATTTCATTTTGAAAAAAACTTATTAAATTTAGGATCTTCAACTTGTGGATTCTGAGAGGAGTATAGATTTTGGTAATAACCTTTTTGTTCTTGTAATACTTCTTCAGGATCGACATTAAACTGCCTTTGTCTCTTTTCAAGCTTGGTAGTGCATTTATTCTCGTAATTCCTTTTTTCAAGATTGAAGAAGTATTTGGAGCTTCGTTCTCCAAATTCGTGCCATCTTGCCTTGGAGCGAATGCATTCGCCTCGGGATCGATCAAAGGAGATTTTTTCTAGTTTCGATTTAACGGTCATGTGCTCATTGATATGCTCAGGTGTTGGTTGACTGTTCACCAAATTTTGCAGTCTTTCAGCTTCTTTAATGAGGGATTTTTCCTGGTCTCTGCATTTTTTGCTCTTGTCTTTCGATTATTTTGACATTGACAAATGGCTAAAATTGCAGGAAAACTGCAAAAATTCCGTTAGAAATGTTCGATTTTTCGTAATTCAGTAGGAAATTGTAAGGATTTTTTTCAAGTCCAGATAGACTTAGAAAAAAAACCTCTAAGATGAACAAACAAAGCGCAACAGTCCCGAAGGACGTCTATTGTTATCGCTATTGTTTTCTTGAAACAAAGGAGCGTTTGCATAATGAGTAGGGACCTGTGCGGAAATCTTGCCGCAATTTCCTCCACACATCTTCCAGATCTAAACTACACATCAGAGATTTTATCTCCTCAGCTACATGATATTTATGGGAGAAGTCACGGCCTCCTTCCTTATCTTCTTTAGATAAAGGCCAGTTAAAGTCGCCTCCTAAAATAATACTCTCGCTTGAGAACTTTTGGAGAATATCATTTAGACGTAACTAGAATCGGTGCTGAGCGCCGGGATCGTTTGGTGTATAAATATTAGCACAGACAAGCTTCGTATCATCAATTATCGCCTGCACAATAAAGATTCGACCATCTTCGCTTTGCATTTGGTTTTCTATCGTTACCTGAATTTTTGGGTTAAATAAAATGGCAACACCTTTGCTGTGCTTGCTACCGTGGCAGAAATAAATTTTACTACCCCATTCACAGCTCCATAACTTTTCTTGATTGTTGGAGCTTTACGTCTCTTGTAGAAAAATTACTGAAGTATTCTTATTATGAAGTTGTCTGAAAATAGCTCGTCTTCTTCGTGAACTATTTATGCCTCTACCATTGAGCGTAATAAAACTTAATCTATGCATAACTTATCATGATTGTTTATGGAAACGACCAGCTTGTAATAAGTGGCTCCCATTGCGCATAAGTTACAGATGGATAACAATAACAACACGTAACAACACATAAAAACAGTTTACCTCCTCGAAGGAGTTCACGAGATTGGCCGTGCGGGGTTCCAAAACCTCGAACTAGCAACAGACGACGATTAAAGTTCTCCTGTTAATGGCATTTTTACTTTTCCATTTCGCTTTCCATTTTCTTCAGCTCTTCGTTTCTTACAGTTGTAACTTTGCCTTTCGAGTCCGAATACTTCAACGTGGCTGGGTAGGCTATGAAAACCCTGCATTCGTGCCCTTCTAGCTTCTTTTAAAGATGTTTCTTGAAAGGAATAAGCGCTTTTCGGCGTTCTTGGGTGTCTTTTGCGAAGTCAGCTCCAATTCCGATTAGATTTCCATGAAACGGATTATCTTTAAGTCTAACCGCAGCATTTACCAGAATCTTCATCTTATCCGTGTACTTTTGAAAGGCTACGTGGATCGGTCTTGGACTCTTTCTGTTTCTGTTTAATCGCGTCGGAGTACGACGAGCACGCTCAATTTCGACGTATCCACACTGTGTTTCCAAGCCCATGTGCGAAGCTATGAAGCCTTGTATGAAAGCCACACAATTATCGCCTTCTGACTTTTCCGGAATATTATAAAACACCAAGTTATTTCTTCGGGACCTGTTGCGAAGATCTTCTACTTCTCTTTCTAGGTATTCTAGCTGCTTTAATTCTGCCTTCCGCTTCATACTTTCCTTCATTTCAGCAACATCGTCGTTAATTGCATTTAAGCCTTTTTCAAGTTCAGTTACATGGCTTTTTATATTGATAATATCGTGCTTAATTGTGGATAACTGATTGTTAATTTTGTCCAGCATATCCAGCTTTTCTAGCTTCTTCTGTATATCTTTCAAAATGGCGTCGTCAACGAGCACGTGGGCTGAGATTTCTTCCTCGGAACTTGACATACGCGTTCGTTTTTCGCTCGGTTTTGGTGGCATTGCTCTTTAAAAAAGATACGTGCTTGGACAAAAGACTTTCTACTCATTTGTTTGGGCGAAACCTATCATAAAGAAGACCCGTTCAGGAGAACTCAAAAAAGCGTCTACTCCATAGGCTCGTCCTCGTCCCAGTCCAAAGGAATTCTGGATGTTTTGTTGCAACAGCCTGTTGTTTATTTTAGGTACAAAGTCATGGAAAACTTCAACTACAGCAAGCCCTACAAGATAAATATTTGGCCCAGTGGATGTTACAAAATAATGGGTATGCAGCATACAATTCCACTAGTTATAACATTTGTATGTAGGATACCCGTCAGTACCTTTTGCTTGAACAGCGGGGATAATTTTCTGCATGGCTTCAAACTCTTGTGTTTGGAGACTACGAAATTCTGCCTTTGTAAAAATCTGGACAGCTACCACATGCTGAGTCCTGTTTAAAAGATAATCAAACTGTATGAAGTATATCCAACTCCTCCAGTTACTCATGAAGTAGTTATATGCTTGGAGGTGGTTTAAATTATGCTATGCGATATCTAATGGACATGTATATATTATTATATAGTGTATACTTACTCATAAGAAATCATTGCTACTGTTGAATGATAGGCATTGGCTGTTGAGTCGTGTTGGTAATCAGTTATGACAGTCTGTAAAAAACAAGGATAAAGAAATAGATTGTATAGTATATCCAGTATTATACAAGTATGTGATATCTGTGAGTGACAAGAATAGCTGAGATAACTAATTCTTGATTTTTTTCCGATAATTGAAGGCTGGTTTGTTTTTGTTGCTCTTGAATGAATGAATGAATGAATGAATGAAGGACTTTATTAAAGTGTCAATAGTATTTAGCTTGAAAAAACTAATTGGGGACACTATCTACACATTAAAATATACTTTAGCTACATAAAGTTAAAATTATTTAAACTTTAAAAAACTTTCAGAATATCAAATATAAATAGAATATAAAAAATTAATTACGAATTAAGAAATTAAGGCGGCCTAGCAACATATGTCACAGTTTCTACAATTATCTATCAAGAGTGATAGGTCTTTGCTCTTAATACTGTTTTTAAAACTTTTAAAATTAGGATTCTCTCTGTCACTTTGTTCTAATTTGTTCCAAAGATGGGGCCCAAAATATCGTAAAGAATGTTTTCCATAGCGTACTGTGCGAAAACGTGGAATATTAAAATCAGCGTTCCTCAGATTATATCGTTTCGGGGCAGTATTAAATATCTCTGTTATATAAGTGGGCACAAGTCCGTTTTTTACTTTATACATGAAAATGGCGATGTTTTGTAACCGTTGTTGGTACAGACTTGGTAGACCTGCTCTTGTTAGTAGCTCGCTGTAGGTCTCCGATTTGGATTTAAAGACTGCCCTGAGTGCCCGCTCTTGAATTCTTTCCATTTTCTTCTTATCGGATGATTTGCAAAAGTGCCATACAATATCACAATATGTAAGGTGGGGCAAAATATTAGACTTGTACAGCTGTAACTTTGCAGACCATGGAATTAAATTGCGTAGTCTCAGTAAGACCCCAACCTTACAGCTCGTTTTCTTGCAAATATCACTGATATGTTCACTGAATGTCAGTTTGTTGTCGATGGTTACGCCAAGAATTTTGAGATAATCAGATGATTTGACTTCATGTCCATCGAATTTCATTGTCAATTCATACCCAGGGCTTTTCTTGGAAGGTTGTGGATCAATAGTAAAGATCTGGTATTTCTGAGGGTTGGCTTGCAGTAGGTTCTCCTTGTACCATTGTGACACTGCCTCTGTTTGTCTCCTGAGAGTTTGGGTGCTCTTCACTATATCATTATCACTGGTGTATATTTGATGGTCATCAGCATACATAAATAGATTAGCAGACTGCCTGTGTAGTGAGAGATCATTTTGGAACAAGTTCCAGAGTAGAGGCCCGAAGGAGGAGCCTTATGGACACCCCCTTTTTTGTTCTTTCCATGCGCTGTGTGCTTCCTGTACGTAGTTTGACTCTGTTTCTTCTACGCTCAAGAAAGGATCGCATGAGATTCTGTGATGCTTCAGAGAAGCCATATGCTCTAAGTTTTTGAATCATTAGTGCAGGGTGCAGCGAATCAAAAGCTTTGCTCATATCCGTGGATAGAGCAGTCACGTACTCTTTATTGTCGGCAGCCATTTTCCAGTCCTCTGTTAGCCTTATTAATGTAGTTTCACAGCTATGTGTTTTTCTGTAGGCGGACATTTTCTGGTATAGATGTGGATCCATGGTTTTCGTGATTTGCTTGGAAAGTAGTGATTCGAATACTTTATCAACAGAGTTCAGTACTGTTATAGGACGGTAATTTCCCCGGTCAGTTTTATCTCCTTTCTTAAAAACAGGGGTCCATTCCCCCATTTTCCACGTGTTTGGCCAATTTCCCTTTCTAATAACGGTGTTGTAGAGCCTTGTTAAGGACGGTGCTAGACCTTTGGCAGTTAGTTTTAGAATTTTCGGAGAGATTCCATCCCACCCTGTGGCTTTGTTTGATTTAAGCATTTTCAATTCATTTTCCACTTCGCTAGAGCCAATTTCGTTAAATCCAAATTGAAGGCCTTGATAAGCTTGCCGAATGCTCTCGACACTCGGATGTTTTTGAAAGTCTTTCTCGACTAAATTCGTTACCTGTGCACCACCAATGGTATTTGCAACAGTTGAAAAGTAGTCTCCAAGCTCGTCTGCCACTACTTTCTGGTTTGTTACAATTCGCTCGTTAATCCTGACGGAAATTGTTGTCTCCTCTTTACTTTTATCACTTAAGAATGGTTTGAAGGTTTTGTAGAAATCCCTTGGTCTCTTCCCCAGTTCATCCGATTTTTGGGCCCAGTAGGCTTTAATAGCACGTCTCCTCTCTTTAGTGGCCAAGTTTCTCCATTTCTTTTTTAACTCCCAGTTTTCTAGAGTTCGGTTTTGGGCAAACAATTGTGCATATTTCCTTTTGTTCCTAATTGCCATTTTCCATTCTTCCGTCATAAATGGTACATCTTTCTGTCTAACTCTCATCTTCTTTTTCGGCATATGTTTATCCAGTACACTTTCAAAAATGGTTTTCCATGCGCCATGCTCGATGGCATCGAATGTTTCTCCAACAATCCAGGGAGCACTTGCCAAGTCCTCATTAAGCTGATCCATATCCACATTTTTTAGGCTTCTGAATGTGATCGTCTTTCGTCTATGCTGTAATGCAGATTGCTTTAAAATACCATAAATGTAATGGTGATCACTTATCTCTGGGTTAAAAGAGCCTCCCGTCCTGAAAAGGTTGGGCTTGTTGGTTAAAATAACGTCCAGCAATGTCTCTGATGTCGGCGTAATCCTCGTCGGCTTGGTAATTAAACATTGCATTCCATGCACTTCTTCTAGGTCGGCAAGTATTTTCCCTTCTCTGCTTTCTGGTTTTAGCCTGTCCAGGTTCAGATCACCTGTAATAATAAATATCTGTTTCTTGAGGGAAACCCACATGCAAACGTTATTCAGTTCCTCCTCTACACGTTCTAAATAATTTGGGTCTGGTTGGTGATCCGACTGCTTTGGTGGTCGGTATATCCCAAGGAAAATGATTTCGTTGTTGCCAAGTCTAGCTTCTACTGCAAGAATCTCGAGTGTTTTGCATTTCTTCGTTACTTTTAGCTCCTTCGAGGGTAGGCTAGAATCAAAGTAGGCTATTATCCCACCGCCTACTTTCTTTCTTTCTGTCTTTTCGATACATGTTGTAACCCGTTAAGGTGAACTGGCTGTTCGGGTAGGATTTGTCGATCTTTGTCTCTGAGAGAAAAATAATTTGCGACTTCATCTTATCATTCAGGAGTTTCAGTTCTTCCAATTTATTTTGAAGGCTGTTGATGTTCAGATGGAACATTAGGATCCGATTGGAATGTTCCTGCCTTTCTTGAAAGAGCAGATCAAATTCCTGTTGGCCGCAGTTGTTAATTACCACATTCTCCTGGGAGTGAAATAGTGTGTTATTCATCTTATTTGCATTAGGTTGTAGAAGAAGCTGATTTGTATAGTTTCCTTCGGTAGTTATTATTTCTTCATCCTCAAGGAAAAATGAATCCCCCAATCTCGGTAGAGAACATAGCGGACATGTCCATTCGATTGCTGGCCGTTCAAGAAAATATTTAAAAGGCGATGTTGACATGTTGAGGCATTTTGCATGAATCCATAGGCCACATTCAGAGCATAACATCGCATTCTGATTATTTCGAACGCTCTTCTCACATTCTTTACATGGAAACTTTATCGGGCCTGGATTAAGATGAATATCTCCACAACGTTGTAGTTGTTGGATGTTAAACCAGCTCCGCTCATCAGTTGAGTGGTGCACTCGACAAAGAAGAAATCGTTTTCCACGGCAACGTGGTCTTTGTCTCTGTGTACTTTCAGCTTGGAGTCCAAATTTCGTCTGATAACTGGTTACATTTGTCATTTCTCGATGCTTCCAGGTTTCCAGTGCGTTTCTTGGGGAGTAGATTTCGGTAACAGTAAAAAACGCGATACATAGAGCCAACAAAGTCACAGAGTAGCGGGAGCTTGTCGCAGCGTGACCAACCGCCGCCATCTTTTTGTACTTTTATGAATAATGCACAATAGTGGCTCACTATCTCAGGATATTCCGTCACTATTCATCTCGATTTTAGACAATAACTGTTAATTATGATCAGGAGCCCATGTTATGATCTAAACGCCTGCAAAATTCAGTCGTTCCTCGCTTTTTCCAACCCTCAAGGGAAACCAAATTTAGTCTGAGAAAGAGGGGTGTTCGAGATGTTCGACTGTACAAGTTGAGCTTTGGCGGGAAAACACTTGTTGTTGTTTAAGTCTTTTTTTATAACTGGGAGGGCCATTTAATCCTATAATTTAGTTATCGGATCTTACCGCTCCTTGTCTTTCCACATATGAGGTGGAGTCCTTTACATCACCAATGCTTTCTGTCATGCCTGCCTCTGCAG